>VMBQ01002870.1:101483-119087 GCA_007657795.1 Dreissena rostriformis | reverse complement strand
TAAGTGAGATTATTTTTGTAATCTGACGAGGCTTGTGGGCATGTTTCGACTTGATATTTAGTTTAAACCTATTTATGTTAGCTCAATTGCACCGATAGCCTTAGGCAGATTGAGTCATTCTCGAGTCCGTTTCCTGTGATAAACCAGTACTTAGTGTCTATGGCAACAGCAATTTTATAGTTGCGAGGATTAAATACTTGTAATGTAATAATATCAGCGTAACTTCAAAGAAAATCACTAAGACCGAAGAATGAAATTTTGGTAGTGCATGTCGTGTTCAAATGGCACAATTTCTACATAGGCCACAGTTCCCCAGGTTGACAACGACGACAGTGATGATTGCCCTATGCCACTTCTAGAGTTGAGTGTCCCGATCGACATGCTCATGACTAGTGATGAGGTATGTAATTTTAATCTATACTTTTTAAATTTCTGTGAATATAAATTATAAGACGTTTGTTGTGAATACGATACATTGGAACATAATTTGTTTTCACCTTTAAGGAAAGACAGCATTGTAAGCAATGAAAATTAATTCTTCTACACCAAAAGAAGTATGGCCGTCACTTTTTCGCAACAATATGTTTAAAATGTGTTTCAGACGGGTGACCTCGACCTTTCTGCCGACCCGGTCATCGACAACAGAGTGGTTGATCCATTCGCAGACGACACTGTAGACAACATGCACATGACTCATGACGAGGTTTTTAAAATTGTATTTAAACATGTCATGATGTGACTAATGTATCGGAATATGAATTAATTTTGTCGTCTCTAAAAGATGTTGCCTTCGATGCACTTGCAACAATGTGGTTAAACTGTGTTTCAGATTGACGACTTCGACCCATCTGCCGAAAATGGCTCCGATGGCGACATGAACTTCACTGGCATGGAGTTTGACATAAAAGACGTCATCGACGTAGTCGAACCCATCCAAGAGGACAGCTTCAACGCGGCGCTGTCAGAGACAGTCCTCAATGACCAGGGCGTCATCTACACCATAATAGAGCGTTGAAGCCAACAAGGACATCCCATACTCGTTTCAAACCTAGGCTACGCGTATTCCGTGTTTTTGTGTCTAAAAAAAATGTTAATTATTTTTTCGGATATTTATCTTTTATAACTTTAAAATTACTTTTTATTATTTTTAGTATTTTTATTAATACTTTCATTGTAATTAGCATATGTTGATATATCATTTGTTTCAGACAGACAACAAGAAGTCGGGGACAGTGACCTGGCTCGTCTCGCAGCAAAGCCGTACGTTGCCCTGTCACCGTCAGACAGAGAGGTGCCCACTTCATCCAGAAGAGGGAGCACTTGCATGCTACAGTGCCAGACCAAGAACTGCGACATCGGGCGTACTCTTAGGTAATTATGTGTTATGAAACGCAGGCGTTATCCTGTGTTTATGTGTTTATCAGATCAAGTGCGCTTAACATTTTGATGTTATATATTTAATAACCTGTGTTGAATCCTCAGGCTCGAGCATCTCCAAGAACCTCCTTACGGAAGAGTGTGGTGAGGAGGACGTCGCTCTGCCCCCCCAGTCAACCTTCTAAAGAGAGCGGTGAACCACGCCCTGATTTATGAAAGACAAATGTGATGAACAATACCTGAAAAACATAAATTATATTAAGCATCTGTTGGGATTGCCAGAATATACGTGCAATTCGTGTGAAGTTGATGAATTAAAACCATGCAAGAAGAAAACGACGAAGGTCTGTCCAGAAAAAGGAAGTTGTGGGCATTTATATAATCGCATAAAAGACGCGCATGTCAAGAAAGAACCTAATTGGTCCAATACGAATTCGGAATTTTGGTCAGACAATATACCTGCGTCCTAAAGAGCCAGACACTCTATCTAGACTTCGAAGTAAGTGAAAATGTAATTAAAAGTAAAAAATATAGGTATAATTTTAGATATTTCATATTATATTTCCAGGATACCACAACCGGCTGAATGCAAAAGCCGGTAGCGGTGTCGGTTGTTACCGACTGGTTCCACATCTGAGACAAGAATCGGAAATGGTGAGGAAGCTTGTTGAAGGCAGTGACCTCTACCACAACGCGATCTGCAAAGGTCCAGAAGTCCCTGGTGTCCCTCTGGGACAAGTATGAGTCGAAAGTATGCACCACCTCCGAGTTCCTGGCCAAGGTCGGTCAAGTGTACGGCGTTGTACTGGCGTAATGTACATGTATATTTTATTATGTAGTTTAAATTATGTTGTATTATGACACGTTGACTGTATATTGTCTATAATTTTTTTTGTAAATGTATATTTTGTAAGAAAAGAAAATAAACAAGAGATGTGTTTGTCAGAAACACAATGCCCCCTACTGTGCCGCTTTGATTTTTTTTTATTCCCTGCCAAAGGCGGAGGGAAATTGGTTTGGCGTTGTCCGTCCGTCCGTTCTTACGTCCATCAGGCTTTTTTGTGTCCGGAGCCATATCTTGAGTGGTTTGGCGGATTTCATTGAAACTTGGTATGAGTATATATATGGATATGAGGATATGAGGATGATGCAAGCCAAATGGCATTGTACACCATCTATTTATAACGGAGTTATGGCCCTTTGTATCTTGAAAAAATGCTTTTTTCTGTGACAAAGCTCTAAATTGGCGGGAGATATCAATTCAACGAATGTGCTTGTTTTTTTTTTACCTTAGACCTTGAAGGATGACCTTGACCTTTCACCACTCAAAATGTGCAGCTCCATGAGATACACATGCATACCAAATATGAAGGTTACATCTGAAGCGACATAGAAGTTATGAACATTTTTCGAAGCCTAAACGCAAAGTGTGACAGAATTTCAGAAGGACAGACAGACGAACAGACAGTGCCATCACTATATGCCCACCTTCGGGGGCATAAAAAGTTCATATATGTTTTATGTTGTCTCCATTTTGATTTAATACAAAAAAGAATTCACATGTTTAACAATATTATTATGTAATTGAAATTAATTGAAATTATGTATATTTTGTAATAAATTATGTATATTTAGTAATAAAGATATTTAACAATATGATTATGTAATTGAAATTAATTGAAATTATGTATATTTTGTAATAAAAGAAAATAAAAATAATTGCTTTAAGGCCTTTTTGGTTCATTTTTTGGCCTTTTTGGTACGCTTTGGGGCCTTTTTGGTATCCGGCCTTTTTGGTATGCGGCCTTTTTGGTTTTCGGCCTTTCTGGACCTAAACCCTGTAAAATGTGACTGGTTTACATAATCGTGACGAGTGATCGATTTTTCCTGTTAGAGAATTCCAATGTAAAGACCAGTCTTGCTTACATAAATAAACTTTCTCAACACTAATTTTTATCATCAACTTCATCAAATACAAATCTTAATTGGACGTTATCATGAGTCATAACGCCAAATACTATCGGAAACAATTAAAGAAAGAAGACAAGACTGTACCGGGCGCTCCCACTTTAAAAGACTTCTTTCGGCCTACATGTAGCTCCTCGACGACAGCGCCCAACAAACCATCGACATCGGTGATGAGCGCAACCGAGATTGAGGGTAAGGACCAGAGGTAATGTAATGACTCCCCCCATTAACGACTCGCCCCTTGTTTTATAAAGATTCGCCCCACATATATAACAACTCCCCCCATATATATAACGACTCGCCCCATTATAACTTATATGGTAGGACTTTTTTGTAATTTGTTAATAGCCTAGTATCTTTGATTCAATTGTCATTCATGTTTATGCTTTATTTCGATTTTATTGTGTTTAAGGTAGGTAAAAACAAAACATTCAAAAAGTGGGTGGGGTATGGAAAAATATCTTAATTGATGTTGATTAATTGAGACTAAGTTTATTCAATCCTATTGAAGTTTACATGTAATAATTTTAGAAATCAAACATGCATGCTTGTACCCAAAAAAATATACTCATAACTGGTAGTTGGGACTGTCACTGGAATGAATTGAATGTGGATTGATCTGACCCATGTTCCATAAATTAATCAATGAGATCTATTTTATAGTTTATCACACATTTTTTACAGAGCAAGCTACAGATGTTGTTCTTGTCGAACATGATGCTGATTCACCACCTCTGCATGCTTCAACACAGTCAACCATCCTGGACACAGAAAGCAGTACCCTGCCTGAAGATCAAACACCAGTTGAATCAGCAGGACATGCAACGCCATCACCATCAACGAGGGATACAACACCAATGGATACTGAGTAAGAATCAGCTACTGTGGCAACACAGTCAACTGTGCCAATGACGCCTACATAGAGCAGCCCCCCGCCTGAAGCACCGGCGGGTCTTACGAGAAAAAAAAATGAAATCGGCAATTTCAAGATGATTGGGCAAAAATCTGGTCTTGGTTGTCCTATGATGAAGAAAAAAAAGCTATGGTATGCACCATTTGCCAGAAATATGACAATGAGAGGCCATTTGCCACTGGGGGGAGGGAAAACTTTAAAAAACCAGGCGTCTGAAAACATGCCAAGTCTGAAGGCCACAAAAAAAATACTCTGCGGTACAAGACAGAAACTGCCCCTACCAATAGTACAACAGGAAGCAAAACCAAAGGTATGTTAAATAAGGCCGCCATAAATAAGCTTTGTATACTCTTAAGAAATGCCCATTATGTAGCCAAATAAGAAATTTGTACTAGTATGCTTCTTGTACTTATTTGCCCTTACAATGTGCGTCGAAACAGGAGGGAACCCTAGTTTGGGTGAGNTGGGAAAAAAAATTCCCCTGGCTCACATGATGCATGTAAAAGAGGAGGCGCATTGGTTAGGTGACAGGGTTCACCTAAGCAAGGAGGGGGAAAGGGTGTTCCTTGAGGCTCTTAGGCGGAAGTTAGAGAAGATGTTTGTGTAATGTTATTCAAGATAATAAAATTTAAATGGTATTTGTTTGTTTATTAACCATTTTTTTGTCATTTTTCAAGAGCTAGGGGACTTAATCGGTTTCGACTGTATTACATTAATGAAACACATATAAATTATGTCCCCCATAATAGATAAATTCATATATTTAAGCTTTAACCATTAATAATGACGTTGAATGATGACCTTCACCTTTCAGCACTTCTCAAAAATTGAATAAAGAAAAACAAGTGAAAGTATGAACCTCACTTGCAATGAAATTGTGATTTAAAAACGAACAGCATTTATAACTCAAACAAAAACTATTATTTTAAGTAGTCATTTACTATTTAATTGACTTTGTCCTCTGTTTGTTGCATGTTTAAACTTAAATATGTGTTCCTGTATTAATTTATTGTTGTATTAACTTTTAAAATGAAAACTAAAATGGATGTCCATTCTTAGTTTGCTGTCTTAGTCTACTCTCAAATTATACATGTTTCTTGCATAATTGACTATTCAAAAAGTGCATACTTTTAAAGAAATTTTCATTTGGTTAAGATAGGGACAAAGTAAAGCAAATATATAATAATCATTTTTCTACAAATAAATCATCCTCTCAAGCCCCCACTGGGAATCAAACCCAGACCTCTTTCCTCTGGAAAGGAAAGTATTCTATCTGTATTTTTATGTATGAAAGTATTTTTCATGTGAAATATGAAATCGGCAATTTCAAGTTGATTGGGCAAAAATCTGGTCTTGGTTGTCCTATGATGAAGAAAAAAAAGCTATGGTATGCACGATTTGCCAGAAATATGACAATGATAGGCCATTTGCCACTGGGGGGAGTGAAAACTTTAAAAAACCAGGCGTCTGAAAACATGCCAAGTCTGAAGGCCACAAAAAAATACTCTGCAGTACAAGACAGAAACTGCCCCTACCAATAGTACAACAGGCAGCAAAACCAAAGGTATGTTAAATAAGGCCGCCATAAATAAGCTATGTATACTCTTAAGAAATGCCCATTATGTAGCCAAATTAGAAATGTGTACTAGTATGCTTCTTGTACTTATTTGCCCTTACGATGTGCGTCGAAACAGGAGGGAACCCTAGTTTGGGTGAGGGTCACCAAAAGTTGAAAGTAGGGTTCCCTCCGGGAACCCTGTCAAAAAAGTTAGTGTCAAGGCCTGCATGCCACGCCATCATCATCCCTGAGAGATGTTACGTCAGTGGTTACGCCAGTGGGTCTGGTAACAGGCAAAAAGAAATACCCAGGGGCAAATACCATTGGTAGATATGAACAGGAGTACCCACGGCTCTACTTCAGTGTAAGCAAAGCTGGGTTCATATGTAAACATTGTGAACTTTTTTCTCAAGTTCATGTTCAGTCAACCAGTAAGCCGTTTGTTGAGGGAACAAACTTGGGTGATCATCCTCATCACAAATTAGAAGTACATGTTGGTACCAACACCCACAAAGAAGCATGTCGCAAGTACATCATGCAGAAAGGAAGTGAAGCCCAAGGCAAACATCTCTTTCCCACCCTGGCGTTGAACGAGAAGCAGATGGTTTCTATAAATCGTTACTATGTGAAAGCCTTGCTTGACACAACAATGCTTGTTATAAGCAATTGATGGGCTCTCGACAAAGTTGGCAACTTAATGGAGCACTTGGATAGAATGCAGTCACAGCCAGTCAACCATTAAAAGACGATGAACAATGTCAAGACACTTGGATACACCTCTTCATTGTCTGTATTAACCAGCATGGTCAAAGCGATTAACTCCTTCTTTGAGAAGGATCTTCTCGAAAACATTAGAAAGGCAGAATTCATAGCAGTTTTAGCCGATGAATTCACGGACGAGGCCAATAGAACGCAATTTGCAGTGATGGTCCGTATGCTGACCGGCAACAACACTGTCCAGGATCACTTCCAACTAGTCCAACTCAAAAGATCTGATGCTGCAACTTTGATGGGGGCAATAGAAACTCTTCTACAACAATGTCAGATTGACATCAAGAAGGTCATGTTTGTCGGCTTTGATGGTTGTAATACAATCAGCAGGGAACTGAAAGGTACTTCACTTATGAAATAAACATTAATATTTTTTGTCCATAAAACATTACATGTCGATGATTTTTAATTTAACAGAGGATTCATTTGTTCAGATTTTTTTAACCTAGCAGAAGTTCATAAGGGATTGTTGCAAGTTTTAAAATTTATTATCTGTTTAAAAGTGTATTCATGTTATTAATTTGTTGCATTATTAAATGTATCAATTAATTAATACAGAATTCATTTCTTTATATTTGAGGTGTACAGAGGCGTTTCCGTCATGTCGTGCCTCACTACCAGTACATCAATTATCACCTGTTTGGAATTAAACATATAATTTGATAATTCATTATTATTATTTTAAATTGTTAATTGATATCACTGAAAATGTTCACACAAAAAATAACTGTCCAGGGCTTGAGACTTTTAAGGGCTTAAACAAAATTATTAATATTTTTTATGCAACCTCAGTGATTTTGCCTTTCACTAGACAGGCACATTCCTACCGAAGTGGCAATAACACAATTTTCTCATGACATAATATGATTGTCAAAATATCATTACTACATGTAGTATTTTTCTGTTAAAACCTAGAGCTTAAAATGCTTTGTGATGCAGAATATAGCCCCTTATGATAGATAAGATGCATTTTAAAGATTCCCAATTCATCAATTTTGCAACTCGAATTTTTCCAATTTATTGATTTTGCAACTCGTTTTTTCTCTATTTGAAGATTGCACGACGCGAAAAAATTCCCAATTGTAGGGGTACAGGTACCTTTTCCAATTGGGGAAAAAAAACGCTGATGCAATTGCTACAACTTTGTTTGATAGAATATCAACAGTACTTTCAAATAGTAACATTCTATGCTTAATAGGAGATTGCAGCACTGATGCTGGTGTTCACGAACAAGAATTGTGGTACTTTAGACCTGCTAAAGCTGGTAAAATTGTTACATATTTAATTTTATAGGAGTACATAAAACAAAAAAAGCAGATGCATCTAGTCTTGTTGCTGGCATTAGGCATCTAGTAAGAGAAAACATGGCGTTACAATGGGATGATGTTTCCTCTTAGCTGGTGGATTTATCATGTGATGATGCAAGTCATGTTAGGATACAGAGCTTGAGTTGGTGCACTTCTTCAAACAGAACAGTCATCATTGATTATAATCCACTGCATTGCCCATCGACTTGAACTATCTCTCAGGGACATTGCAGTCTACTCAATTGTAATTGAAAACTATTGACACACTACTGCTGGGCCTTTATTTGTTTTAACATAATAGCACTTTGAATAGAACAATGTTGAACAGAATTTATGAAGCTTTGAAGACAAATGGGGATGACTCATTGTCAATGCCTGTGCTTGTTGAAGAAACTCGATGGAAAGCACACACCTTGTCAGCAGTGGGGTTCGAAAGAGGAGAGCCATGTTTAAGGACAATAAGTCCAAGGAGCCAATACATTCATACGATGTGGTCCATGTTTATGATGTAGAAAATGAGACTGGTGGCATTGATATCGAACTTGATTTAGTTTCTTGCCACTCGTCAGATTCTGGTGATGAATCTGACAGTGAGGTTTATGATCACCTGTTAAGCTTGAACAAAATTTTGTGAATAGTTTTAGGATCAAACCACAATTTAGTAATTTCCCTGGAATGCCAGAGTGACTTACCGTATTTTACCGCGTATAATGCGCAAACATGTATAACACGCACCCGTTTTTTCAATGCCAAAAAGGAGAAAAAGAAGATTTCAAGACATGAAATCGGGCTGAAAATGGACGCCATTTTACTATTGCGCAATCCGTTAATTCGCTTAACTGGAAAGCTTTATTTTGTATTCTTTTAATAAGAAGTGTTTATATGATCAGGAGCATGGGTTGCATAGCACTATATTTTTATAGGGTGTAGTTTTCTGGAAATAAATGGTGGCTATTATCAGTATTTACTATTAAATATGAACTTATAGTGATTAAACAGCCAGGAAAGTGTTGTATCAATGTATTACGCGCACCAATTTTTTTATTTGGAAATTGGAGGTAAAAAACTGCGCGTTATACAAAGGAACGTACAGTATCTGGCTTCTTTGCACATAATGCTATAAGCACATTATGGCTTTCAATGAATAATAATGAAACTCTGTAACATGTCTTCAAAATTAGATTATCCAGGCATTCTTGTAAAGCAATATCATACTGATAGCTTAAAGTTGAATTAGGGTTTCATTTTTCAATGGAGCTACATACATTCTTTTGATGCATTTATACTTGTAACCCAATATCATACCGATAACTTCTATAAGTGGCTGTCGCATATGTGAGGGTTCATTATAAGTACAGCTGCAACAATTCTTTTAATTTATTGATATTTGTAACCAAATGTGTTTTCATGAAATTCTTTGCTCTTTTGATTTATCAAGAACATGTGTCCGTAGCAGTGAGGATTATTTTCAGTATCTTAAAATAAGGTGCAGTTGCAATAATTGCATTACAAAATTAATGAAGAATGTACTTTCAAATAAGAACTTAACAAGAAAGCTTTGTGTCAAGTACAATGGTCTAACATAGCAGGGGTCAAAATAAAGAGTAATGTTTACACACAAAAGATTGAGGTTTATAATCCCCTGTTAAGCTGAGACTTAATTTTCAGGTAGTGAAAACAATGTACATAATGTGTAAATTATGTTATTTTATTACGTAACTGTCTGAACTTACATTGTTCGTTAATTGAAAAACAACATGTATATAAAGCATTAGAAAAGGCTCTGGGCTAATAGATTTTATGCTGGGCAACCTAATTTCAGGATTTAGTTGCCCATCTGGGCAACCAGCCATATAAAGTTAGATTCCATCCCTTGTTTTCTACTCTTGACATCAATAAAGTGTGATGTTTGAGACATGATATACATAAATAATTTAAGACTTAATCATTGAAATGCATGATAAACCTTCTATTGAAGACGCTTATTTGCAAACACTCTCATTTGTTGACTGGTAAATTTGATTTCCGTAATCACTCTCAGAATATAATAATGCTGCAAGGTAATTAACTGTCAGTTAAGAATGTTTAAGAAACTGATCTCATCGTGCCTAAAAATAATAAACCAGTTATTGCAAAATATATATTTTTTTTTATTTGCACAAGGGTTACAATCCTTGCAAGAAAAAAATACTGGACAGTTAAGTCCAGTAATCGAAATCTTTGTTGCCAATTTACAACGGGCCGACCACTTTTTTCCATGTCTTGAGCTTTCTTTCCTTACTGGAGTGAGCAATATTAAAAAATCAGTTGTGCCATAGTTTAATGGCAAACTAGAAATGCCACATGTCTGGACGATCGGATTGTTAAACATGTTTGCACACAAATGGTGCTTCATCTACACTAATGTTTGTCTCCACAAATTTATATTTTTAAACATTCTAAGTTGGAAAATTTAAAAAAAATCAAAGTTTAACTGAAATCTGCAAAGAAGTATAATAGGAGTTTAGTCCACAAAAGTCTGTAATACTCGTACATACTGAGCTTTATGTATTCCACTTTTATTTGGGGCATAAACATGCCATTAATAATCATTATCGAACCACTAAACACTAAACTAAGATATATGAAAATCTGCAAGTCTATACAAAGCTATAGTATTATAGTGAAACAAACTTTTTTTAAATGTACTGTCAAACACGAGATAACAGCTGAACAAAGGCATTCATGTGTAACAACTCTTCAATAATATCGCAAATTTTGTTAAATTTCTGACAAAGTTTATTATGTTAAAGATAACCATAAAAACAACCTCCAACATTGAGGTGTAACAAAGGAATGTAACAACATGCAGCAACAACAAAACTGTTAGAACTGTAACTGTTGTGGGGTGAGTAGAGACACCACTAACTTGACGACCACGCTTTATGTCAATGAAGGATGATCAAGTGATGGGACAGGGGAGATCAACTCTTGCTACTTTTACTGCTGTTGGGAGCACAGGCACTTGTTAATGTCATCCAGTATCCTTGACACTCTGTTTTCTAGACGGCTGTCCTCTAGATACACTGAAAAGAAGCATTAACACATTACCACTCAGATGCCCACTTTAAGGCATTTATAGTCCCTAAGAAAATCATATAAAATGTATGACCTTTCTTGATGATTCAAGCTTAAAAGGCTTCATTTTCAACCCTAAGATACCGATGAGCAGCAAACAGCATAAAACCTGAACAGACTGTGAGTTACTCGCAGTCAGTTCTGGTTTTATGCTGGTTGCATATAGCATTTTTACTTTGCTTCTGAACTGAAAAGAAGCCTTTCATACACTTTGAGGGTTGTACGGAAAACTGCAGTATCTCCTTCATTATTTAATATGAGTTACAACAGTCTTCCATTCACCCCTCGACTTGCATGCTTGATTATGCTCAATGCGGTTTACAAAAAGATTTTTTTTTCAAATTTCATAGTTTTTGGTTAAACTGATTTCTTTTTCATAAATACAGTTTCTGAAACAGTTATTAAATAGAAGCTTCTATATTTTCACAACTTCCACACTAGTTCATCAAATCACAATAACACATAAAGTTAATTTGTATATTTGGAGTTTTCACCATACTTCTCAGTTTTTAAGTTTTTACAAGAGCAGTCAGTAAACCATTTCACACTTTTCCAGGTTTATCTGGTTTATATCTGAAAATATTAATAATATCAATAAAATCAAGTGTTTCTGCTAAAAAGGAATAGCTCAACATAAATCCATGGCTGTACCAATGTTGGGATCGTCCTTGATTAGCTCTAGATGTTTCAGATGCATGGGCCACACAACCTTGTCAAAGTAGCCAGGCTTGTCAGGTGGGTTGTAATTCCTCAATCTACAACAGGAAACTCATGCCAAAACATCAACATAGACTGATATATATTTTAGACTCGCTCTTGGAAAGTAGGGCTTAAGGAATGTGTGTTAAGTGTCCTCCCAGATTGGCCAGTGCAGGGAGACACTTTCCTTATAAACTGGATTTTCGCTAAAAAGAGACTTCCTTTAAACGAAAAATACCATTAAAACAGAAAGAAAACTTCCACTTGACACACCTGCATTAAGCACCGTTTTCCAAGAGCGAGGCTCATTTTTAACTTTTTCTAAACAATAGTTCATAGCTAAGAACAGACTTTAATGTACTTTAGGGTAAATATGCCAGCAAACTTCCTGTTAAAGTCATGGTTACAGAGTTTAACTAGAGCTTGGCACAGTTGTAAGGAATAACCCCTGATGCGGTTTGTGGTCATATTATGAATTGAGCAAATTGTAAACATCATGGTAGAGACATTAAATGTTGAAAATAAAGAATATCTTAAGCAACTTTTAAGGTAATAAATACAATCTGAATGCCTTACTAAATATCATAAGAAACAATGATTGCACATGTTTTATGTTCAAAAGTGCAGAAAAACTATGTTATGTCAACTTACAGACATACAGCCATGGTGAATCCAGAATAACCAAAATACTTCTTTCAGTTTTTAAGAGGTATAGCAAGACAATGTGTTTAATAAATACATATGCCCGCATATTGGTGCTAGAAAATTCAAAATAAGCCAAGGTCAATATGAGGTAGGGTGATTAAGGAATGGTTATGAGCAACTGTAAACAGATTAATATATTGTTCTCATGTGTTGGACAGAGAGACAGACAGTTGGTGATCTTGACAGACAAAGTAAACAATATAAACAGGATTTGGGGCCTTAAGGACAGACGAGTGCATTGCTTTATGCCTCTAACTTCCTTGTATCATAAGTATTGTCAGAAGTCATTATGGTTGTGAGTGACAGTCAGACACATACCGTCGTCTCTGCCAGCAGAGCTCTTTATCAATGGGAAGAAAGTACTTGAGATCACACAGTTTGGCAAGGGGTCTGAAAAAAACATTCATATAGATCTCAATAATTTCCTAAACTATATCTTTTATCTTTANAAATGTTGTTTAAAAAAAAAAAAAAAAAAATGAATAATTAACATAGAAACATGTAGATTACTTCATTAAAACATTTGGCTGAATCTTAACCAAAATATGTATTTTAAAGTGGAATTTTGTGTGCTTCTTACAATTAGCAAGATTTCAGAGATACTTACTGCCAGCCAAAAATGGTATATCCGTCCAAAATGACAACACGGTCGCCTGTGTTTGGAATGCTTGCCTGGTTGATAAGCTTTAAGACATCCACAACCATGTTTTCCATTTCCAGGGCGCGGTAATCTGCAACAGGCGCAGTGTGGTTACACCGAATCTGAACAATGAGCAACGAGGGCAGAATTTCCTAAATCAGATTTTATTGGGACGTGCCCACTCCAATATTATAATGCCTGCAATAATACTGAAAGATAAAATCCTTTCCCCCTTAAAACACTGCATGAATAATGATAATGTTTAAAGAGAAATTCCTAATTAACACATGGACATTCAGATATTTAAAGTTTTAACCAAAACACAAGGACTTAATTGATGCAATATTCCCTAATTTTAAACATCAAATAGATGTTATATTTTATATATATATATAAATATATAATTATATAAGCTAAAGCACAATAAAATGATCTTTTATTAAATAAGGGCATTTTAATCAGAGTCAAATTTAAAGGGTTAAATCTTAAATACTTAAAAATACGGGATTTGAATAAAAGATTCTAAGTGAAATTTATCGCTATCACAGTTTTGGCCTTTCTTGCAGACTTCAAAGTACAAAGACCAGGTCATGTACCAGGTATGTGTAAATTAGCAGGAGCTCACAAGCGATTGGCCCCTAAAATTTAAAATTCATTCTTAGATTTTCTGTGAGAATTCCTATGTACAACAAGTACGGAAAGAACAAGTGGGGACTACTGTGGTCAAAATGTTTAGTGTATATTCCTGGATTTACCTTCCCAGTTATGATGGTCCAGTTCTTGAATATACAGGGGCGCCAGTCTATCGTCCCCTAGCGGCAGGAAGTAGGCGTCCTGGCAGACGGACACTGCATTAGGCAGCTTATTCAGCAGGTTTCTTGTTAGCGTTGATTTGCCACTGTTTGTTGTTCTGTGGAGAAAATATCAATCAGTTAGAAACAGAATGTACCTGCCTATGGCTATAAATATTTTCTGAACAAACATGCTATTTCTCATATATAGTGTAACTGTTTTTTTCTAATATAAATGATTTTGTTACTCATACTTTAACATTTGCTATTAGGAAATATTTGTAATTAGTTATTGTTATTATTTATGGAAAATTATACTTAAAGGGAAGTATATGTATCTTTAACTAAGTGTAAACGAATGTGAATGTATCTTTAACTAAGTTTTACAAAAGGTTGTGTACAAAAATAGGTTGTACCGGAATAAATACAGTAGAGCTGATTTTGCCACTGATGCATGCTACAATTATTTCTGTCAGACTGTACTACTTAAACATCAGTGTGCCATTAATGGCCCTGGAAATATTGTTCAAGGCCTGACCTAAGTAGTGCTGCAACAATACGCCAAAAACCGTATTGCAATATATTGTCAGTTCAAAAACCTGTATTGCAATATATTGCTAACTATTATATTATAACTCGCCAGCTAATCACCAAAACCAACTCAATTACATGAACATAACCTTTGAATTGTATGTTTAGGTTCTAGTTATATCCTATTGGCAATTCTAGCCTTTTTTACAAAATACTTTATAAACTCAATTTACTCTTTTTTATATGCCCTTACAACACTTTTTCCCTTAAAATTGTCTATAAAGTCAAACTCTGTGTTTTTTTCATCTGCCATTTTGAGAACTATTATAAAAGCCAACAAGAAGAATAATAACCCGAAAGAGAATTGTGGATGTTTACAAGCCGGTCCTGTAACTTATCAGAATGCTGTTACGTAAAAAAAAATATATTATTATTACTTCTGTTTATAATATTAACCCTTTCTTGNATATTGTTCAAGGCCTGACCTAAGTAGTGCTGCAACAATACGCCAAAAACCGTATTGCAATATATTGTCAGTTCAAAAACCTGTATTGCAATATATTGCTAACTATTATATTATAACTCGCCAGCTAATCACCAAAACCAACTCAATTACATGAACATAACCTTTGAATTGTATGTTTAGGTTCTAGTTATATCCTATTGGCAATTCTAGCCTTTTTTACAAAATGCTTTATAAACTCAATTTACTCTTTTTTATATGCCCTTACAACACTTTTTCCCTTGGAATTGTCTATAAAGTCAAACTCTGTGTTTTGTTCGTCTGCCATTTTGAGAACTATTATAAAAGCCAACAAGAAGAATAATACCCCGAAAGATAATTGTGGATGTTTAAAAGCCGGTCGTGAAACTTATCAGAATGCTGTTACGTAAAAAAAATAATATTATTATTACTTCTGTTTATAATATTAACATCAATTTACATTTTTATTATGTAATTAAGTGTTTTTTTTTCATATTTCCGTAAGCTATATCTTAAATTTAACAGTATGACATGCAAAAGCAGATCCCATGTAACAACGCTACTCCATATAATAGACTTTTTAGAATGCTATTTTTACGTAACAATTTATTTTTACTAAACACCGATTTGTTTTGTTTACCTTGATATCATTATTTTGGATGGCATTTCTGGACGAAATGTGGATGAATTTTTGTAGAATTTTCGTACCGGTATGATAAAAATCGTATAGCAATAAAATATGCGGATTGCATATTGTGATATATACCGATATACCGGTATATTGTTGCAGCACTAGACCTGGAGAAACTGGACCTTGAGCAAGACACTCTGTTCCATCATGCTCATCACTTCTACCACGATCATTTCCAGCCATGATCTGCCAACAGGCGGTTGGTAGTCGAGTGGTAAAACACTGGTCTACCATTCCAGCGGTCGTGGGTTCAATCCCTGGCCGGGGCACTGGAAATTTCAGAAATGCTTCAAGTGTTTCCCACCCAACTAGAGATGTACTGGTATGAAACCCAGAAAATTCTCGCATGTATCGGTGCTTAACACTGAGCACGTAAAAGAACCAAGGGATCTATTCGCAAAGAGCTAGGGTATCGCACCCGCATTCCTTGTATCTCAAAAAACTGTCTCTTATACCTGCTGTCTCTTCAGCAAAACCAAAGAACCCCATTGGAAATAAGTGCTTGCACTTTCATGGGTTATCCTTGACTGCAAGGTCAAATAAATACATACATACATATATACAAGCCACCAGCCGACTTGGGTGTTCCAATAATAGAGTGTTGTTTTTTCAAATGAGTCTAGAGAAAGAGCATCTGAGTTTTACCCACTAATTCCAATAACCAGCACCTTTCCCATCTCCCTTGCCATCACCTGAAAGAACAAAAACATGTTTTATCCAGGCTTAATCTTTGAGCTGCCAAAGCCAATAAAAGCCATGTTCCCTTTCATCTATTGATTACATTGCCACTTAACGAGGGCCTTTTGTGGTGACCTTTAATGATTTATTGGATAACAATCTGTAACAAACTGATAAGATCACTTCAGGCACACCAGCATGTGTCCACATACATTTTTTCTTTCCTCAATTTGTCTCAAACGTCGTCTGTTTAGGGAAGCGCATTGATTCGGTGCTCTGAACTGCACTTGTGTTTATGAAGGGGTGCATATGGACTCCCAGAGCCACCTCAGCAAAAATTATCAAAGGCTCTGGGAGTCCGTTTAAATGGACTACAAATCTCTATGCGTAGTTTCAAGTAAAAATACATTTTTATTATCTTAATAATAAACATAGATTTTTGCTTAAATCATATTATATTTCAATGGGTATTATAAAAGACAGATAAGATGATAAAGATAATTAGATATTGACATGTTTATTTTGACAAATGATATCCATTCCTAGAAATAATACCAAGTCAGGGTTTTCCACAGGCCATTTTACGGTCCCTTACGGAGGCGCTTGAATTTCGAAATCAGGGTCTGCGGGGAGCCTGAAATTTTCCAATCAGTGTATTTTGGCTGCTACTGCCATTCTTAAGATCAAAGCGATATCGACTTCGCTGAAAATTTTGAAAGCCGATTTACAATCCCCTGTCAACTACATGTATCGCTTTACTTATCTAAAGCCCGCCTAAAGGCGGAGCATTGCTGTATTGAAAATCAATATTGGCCAATGAGAGCGCACGCTTTGTATGAGCTTCCGCACTTGAAGGCAGTCACTACCTGCAGCTAAATCAAGCAGACGACTCATGACGTACATGTAATTTCCACAGAAATCTCGGCCAGTAACTTAGAAGACTGAAGATGGCAACCGGCGGTAATCCTCGTGGAAGTTGTGCATTGCATGATTAAAACTGTCAAAACATTAACTCGACTCGTTAAACATTTCAGGGCCCTCAATCTGTCAAATCTGAGGCCGAAATTCCCCCCCCTGAAAAGTATACTTTTTTCCCCTTTTTGGGGGAAAAATTCCCCCTAAAAAAAAAAAAAATTTTTTTTTTTTTTTTTTATAGATAGATGTGTCTCGTGATTATGAATCTCAATTCTATTTCAATTTAATCGTGTTAAACATACTAAATTATGAAAAACGCAATGAATATAGTGCAAACATGTACAAATGTTATAATTAGAGAGTAAGTAAAAAATCCCCCCAAAAGGGAAACGCCGCGAAAATTCCCCCTGCTATGGGTAGCGACCCGCTTCCCCTAAAATGGATTGAGGGCCCTGATGG
>VMBQ01002870.1:68199-98317 GCA_007657795.1 Dreissena rostriformis | reverse complement strand
AAGGGGACAGCGGGTTAACCAGAGTAGAAGACGGACGGGGCGGACCTGGAGAAATCCAGGACATCGAGGGGGTGGCCTTAATGAGGGGACCCGGGGCGGCGGTACTCAGTGTGCTCAACGCACTGGGGAAACCGTCTCGGGCATGAAGACGACAGCCGGTGACGACTAGAGTGGCCATAAAGGCAGAGCGGTGAGCTTGCACTCCCTTGGCGGAGGCGTTCAGACAGGATTGTCTTGAAATTGTCTATTTTTTTTTTTTTTTTTACCAGTGCACATTAAGGTCTCATTGGCCACCGTGCACTGGTCTATTTGGATCTAAACTATATCTTTGGCGAAAACCCGGGAAGCCGGGGTAAATTTGACCTACTTTGGCTCAAAATTTATCTTTTTCCCCTGAAAGGTCACAGGGGCAGGTGTATACATAGAGTTGTCGTGAAGACGCTGGAGCACCTGTAAATAAATCTCATATAAAAAAATCCCTTATTTATACACTTCACAACATACGACAGTACCGTTCGCAGTTTTGATAAACAATCAAGTACCGGTATGTAATATGGATCTTTTACACCCAATATTGCTGCTTCTTTCTGTAGGTGCGAGATGATGATCTGAAATATTAACTATATGATACTATATTCCTTAATCTTTTTTGTATAAAGAAGATATCTAGTTGATACGTGTTCGTATTTTCATTTCATCGTGCCTCAAAAAGTTGTAACTCTTTTGCTCTGGTCTCATATCTACCATTGAGTATTTAAATAGTAATTTAATTGAATGCGTTTTAATTCCCTTTTACTACTGTTTAATTTTAGTTGCAATGCTATGAGGTTAAATTTTATTTACACTTATATATATCATTAATATTGCTAGGCCAAGTGTGAGGTTGAGCGCTCTATAACCGATTTGAACCCCCAGTGCTTAGAATTGACCGTTCAAAGGCGGTGATCCCGGCTTTATTCTACTATGTATAAATAATAAATGGCCACGAAGGTGTGTATGATAGAAATGCATTACCACTGCAGCTTCTGGAGTTTCACTTCTTTATATTGATGCACGCCTACATGGATAAGCAGGTGTTTTAAAGTTTATCATCAAATGCCACTTATGCAAATAGGGACAAGCTTGAACAGTTGTCACTTGACTACAACAAGTACAGCACGTGCAATACATGTATATTAACTGACGTTATACTTCAATAAATGTTATATTAGAGTGCTTTCTCGCACTGCAAGTTTGAGCTGTTTAAACTTGAACACATAATTTTCTTACAATGAATTTCTTAACGCATATATTGCATAACATAAATATCAACAGGGGCCTAATTGCGGTTCGTGTGGTGTAAAAAAAGTAGGTTGGATGCCATATTATAGTTGTTATGGAACTATGTTGCCATTATCACTTGCGCTGTTTCAGCGGAAGAATACATGTAGATACTGAATATGTACATGTTAAGCTTAAGTGCATTGTCCAATTGAATGAAATAACAGAGAATTAATCATTTTGAAAACTTTTTTTTTGTTTCATATTTCATTTCATATATCATTTAGCAATGTTCCTCCGTTGCTTTGGCATCACACGAATATAGGAGGTATTTAAGTGACTGCTAAATCACCGGTTGCGAATTTGAATTATAACAAACGTCGTGTGTTTTTTTCCGGTAGAAAATGCGCTATTATTTTATTGACTCCGATACAAATTATGGAACGGTGGTGTTGAAACAGTTCGTCTTGTTTCCTATTTATTGAGATGACTAAAAAATATTGTTATCGCTATTTTACATGTTAAATGCACATTGGATATGCTATAAAACTGGATTTGGCAAAAATCAACCAAGCAATAAGAATATCCATTAAAGAGTAAGACTAATCTAGCTTTACACAAATGAGCACATGCAAACTTAAATGTATAAGTCTTTTCAGTTGGAATCTCTGCAAGGAAGGACAAGCAACAACACTGAATCTACATTGACAAGTTTAATGTCACCGGTCTCTACACATAATGTATTTACAACGTACATGTACAAAAAAACGCGCTTTCGAGCAATTTAAGCATATTATAAGAATTCAAGCAAAACATGCATATCTTTCGAACGCAATAATGGTCATGGAAGACATAAACTCGACATTGTTCATATCCATGAAGCAGGCACTATCGACGCTCGTTTTAAATTAAATGTCAGCTATGTATACGCTATCGTTTTGAATAGGGACGCATCTATTCACTTGTCCTTTTCGGACGTTGAACATGACTGCAACACTCGTTGGTCCACAACAACTCCTACTGGCGACCATCAAACGACGTAAGCTGGCTGGTTTGGACACGTCACAAGGCACGACTCTCTGTGCAGGACTGTTCTCTAGGGCACGCTTGAGGGAGGTAGACGTCGAGGCCGCCAGAGAAAAAAAACTGGATGGACAATGTAAAAGAGTGTACATCCCTTCCCAAGGATAATTACTCTCGCAGCACACAACAAACCTGACTGGAGGAGATTTTCTGTATCGTCGTCCCTTATTTCCTCCCAACGGCCAAACTGGTCAAGGGATTGATGATGATAATGATGATTTCGGACGTAACAACATACGTATCCGAACTATTAAACGGATGTCAAGTCACCATGGTCCAACGCAGCGAGTTCGTGCAAAAGGCACTGGGCAATTTCTCTGGCACAATGTCTGTAGTAGATCTGATCAGCAATTCGTCGTAAGTGGTGTCCGTAAACTTTGCACACGAGTTCGTCGCCAATTAATCTCAAAATTCGACCACAAATCGCTTCACGATTATTTCGTTGATTAAGTTCGTTGGTGTTACTGTTTGTGTTAGGTATTAATTCAGTTTGGTGTTGGTTTTCTAAAGACATCGGTAAGTTGAGTTTATTTTCCATACAGATCTGAAATATCAACAATTCCACAAAGTTCACCAACTATTTCCTTCTCAAGTTTATACTGTTTCTGAAACTCACAGAGTCCTTTCAGTTGAGATACAATAACTGTTCTGATATATACCTGTAACTCACGTGAAAAACTGTAAATGTATTTTCCAGTTAGATATAAGTCGAAACTTACGAAACGAAAAGTCCAAAATGACTAAGGTTTCGTTGAATTCTAAAATTAAAAATTACGTTATTCTATTTATAATATAAGTTGGGGGCTTTCTCAACGGGTATATGCGTAACATGTTTTCATTTGAGTACAATGGGAATAAATAATTACCTTAATATATACATTCACATCGAATACATAGAAAAAATCGTTATTAATTTAATGCTAAGACACTGTTCATTCGTACATTATCTTTAAATGTTTCTACAAATGATGTTTGAGACGACCGTTATGTTTTGTGCTAAATTTAGAATAAGCGGATACCGTTTGTTTTAAATATAGAACCGGAAGTGATGTTGTCTTGTCAACATTGTATTCACATTTCGCCATCTTGCTAAAGGGATTGGGAGGGTATTTGCTACTTTTGGCGATTGTCGCCACTGTATTTACTTTCTTGAAAAGGGCCCTTATGAATAAATAATAATATTTTGTTGGAATAATGACAACCAGAAGCCCCACTTTTGGTGGATTGAAGTCCATTTCAAACAACTTGTTTGCCGAAATTCACCAGCAATGGCGACATTTACCAGGAAATCAAGGTCTAAACAGCATCGATCAGGCTACGCAGACGTCTTCTTTAACACCACTCGAAAGCGTTAGGAAAGAGGCCGAAGTGATTGCCAATGACATTGTTAAAAACTTTGGATCCGACAAGGAGAAAGGACCACCCAACAGGTTTTGTAAAACAATGAGGAAAACTGTAAAAGAAGTGTCCGACAGACATGACATAGCCCTCTCATCCATGGTAAACAGGCTGCATATTGACGATGACAATATGTTTGAGACTTTCATCAATGTGGCAAATGAAATATTTGATGATGGTCGGATCAACTGGGGAAGAATTGTTGTTGTTTACGCATTCGCTTCACGTCTAACCTCACATTTCAGAAAAAAAGATTCAAATCAAGATGAAAAAATTGCGCTCTATGTTGGGAAATATGTCGGAAACAAACTAGGCCTATGGATACTTGACAATGGTGGATGGGTAAGAAACATTCGGCTTTGCCAGAAATTTACTAAATGTTTAATAGAAACAAGAGTCATAAGTGAAGTCGTACTTCATTCGACTTGATTCAGTCACTCATTTGATTAATTTGGACAATTATTTTAAATTTACCAGAATTATCATTATCTTATTAAAAAATTACAAACATGACAGCCACTAAAGCGGAAATGAGGTAAAATATTATATATAAAATATTTAAAAAGTGCTGTTTTAGAGAAAATCTAGGGCTTTGAAAGAGGCGCTGTAAGTTGTAACAGCTTTGGTGGACATGACCTTTCAAGTGACATGGTCTTGGATAAGTCAACCACTTGGTGTGGATAATGATAATGGTCGTCTGTTGCAACAAGTCATAACTTTGTGAGTTGTAAACTACATGTTTCACATGATACAGGGCATGCAAGCTTCAAAATGCTAATACATGTATATTTAATATAGAATTAGATTACGAAATATATGACTTATGTGCTATCGCAATATTAATAAATTAATAGTTAATTCAGTTTTAGTTTATAAGTGTCACACAGTTTCATGAAAAGAGTGTATCAAGTTTATCACTGTCTCATTGTTTTAAGATAAGAATAATAAGTTGTGTGTCAGCTTGATTTCTATTTTTAATTTTAAGGTATTAACTGCTGATTGCAAAATGTAACACTCCATTACATGTAACTGTGTCTTGTTCAGTTTGGCCACATTGATCATTGAGCTGTGCACAAATGGGAAAAATAACAAAACTTGCATTTTTACCATTTACATGACATGGACATGCATATAGTAATTCTTTAATGGAAAAATTGATATTTGAGCCGTAACTTTGTGGCATATTGATGAATTTTAAAATAACTTGACAGTCGCACAAATGTCAACATCCATAAGATGAAGTGTGGCATGTAACACATGTCTCCCTACCTCAAATGTCAAGGTCACACTTTAAGGTCAAAGGTCACATTTTGCCCTAAACATCTTTATCATTCCTGTCTCAGTCATGACTTCACCATATTTTGATGGATTTTTAAATAAATTATCACTAATGATCAATAGAACCGTCTTTCTACCCCAAAAGTCAGGGTCACACTTAGAGGTCAAATATGACCGTAAAAAAGGGCCTTTTTTTTTTACATAAGTGCAGTTTTGAGACGAAAGCTGAATGTGGGTGCATTTGTTTTTTGTGCCCTATAAGCATGTCTTGTTATTTCTAAGAAATCCTGACAGATGAAAATATACAGTTTCTTTGAAACTGTTAAACAAACCAATTGAAAGGTGCAGTTTTAAGTTTACTCAATATTTTGCAGGATGCATTTGCTGACTTTTTCTCCGATGAAAATCCAGTAGAGGACAAGATCTGGAAAGGACTCGTGTATATATCAATGGGGGGCCTCGGTGCATTGGCAGCCATGATGGGACGATGAATTCATGTGGCCATCCTTGTGTGCAATCTTACCTGTAAACTGAACTTAAAGTTTTATAGCCTTAAATGTATTTAGATTATTTCTCAAGGTTAAAAAGCAATGGACCATTTTGTTTATTTGTCTTCTTTACATTTTGATGTTTAGAATTAATCTGTCTTAACGACAGGCTTGCAATATCTTAAAGTTGTTAAAGTTTTTCTCTATAAATATATTAATCATAGGTTAATGTTAAAAGGTTCAAAGTACTTAATTACTGCTATTAGGTGTATATTTAACTTTACCTTTTGCGTCAGTAATTTTTTCCTCTGTTTAAATTGTAATAATTTGTTTATAATTGATTAAAAACTCATTTAAATATATTTTTTTGTCAGACTTGGTAAAATATGATGNCCCCCCCTTTAGCTGATTAATGATGGAAGGCTTAGTAACAACTTACATGTACAATGACCATAAAGATTTGTGAACTGTCATATTACTTGATTTTCTGTCATTTAAAATCCGCCGGGGTGATAGCATGACATGTAAAGAAAGTTTTGTTAACTTGTTCTGTACACTAAAGAGTCATAAGTATTTTACTTTTTATTATCTATTGAGTCCTAGCAAAAGGGTTTTTTCCCAGCTTTTTTATCATATGTTGTGTTATTTAAAACTCACATTTTATTTTGGCCTGGAATCCAGCTTCATTTCTTACTTCGTCTTGAAGTTTTAAGAACATATTATGTTCCTAATGAATGGATCCTGTCATTGATTTCTGATAAATGTTCTATATGTAGCCTCTTGTAGATCTGAATTCTTTGTAGAGTTATGTATGTTCTGGGTAACATCAAAATTTCGATGGTATTTAACATTTTCGTTTTTTGGCCACTTACATAATTCAGATTAATCTGAAAATAACACAACAAAAAACTTAAGCAATCAGAAATGGATATCAAATAAAAGATAAAACTATGTTGTTAACAGTATGTGTTGTTTGTTTCAGTTATCAATAGCAATAGAACAAAATAAAAAAGAAGTTTCCTGCAACTGTCATATGACTCCTTTTGCCTTTAAACAAATATGCATCTATTATCAACGTGAAATGCTATACATCTTTAAGCAACTACCAGTCACATTTGTTTGTGTGTCATTATCTGCGCTGGTATAAACAAGGATCTAGGGTCTTGAAAATTTCTCAAATATGTGTACTCAAGTGGGTAAAAAGGAGACATATTTCTTTACTGAATAAACTAATATGTATGTGTTGTTAACCAACTGCTCTTTCCAGCTTTATACATCAGTTGGTTGAGGATGATTCGTAGCATGACTGCTGGGATGCTGATAAGACTGACAGTGCGGTAATTCTTGCACAGCTTAAAGTTGCCCTTTTTCAGGAGGGGATGACCAGAGACTGGGTCCACTCCTTTGACCACTTCTTCTCCTCCCAGATCTTCTGGCATAGGGCTGTCATTGCTGCAGTCCTTGCCTCTCCTCCATGCTTAATCAGCTCTGAAGGGACGCTGTCCACTACTGGAGATTTTCCTGCCTTCAGACTGCGCACTGCCTCCCCACCTCTGCTTTTAGTATGGACGAAATTTCATGGCCTGCGTCTGGTCTAGAATCGTTCTGAAGGTGACTGGGATCTGGTTGAAGCGGTAGTTATAGAAGTCGTTGCAGTGTTTGGTCCATCTGTTCAGGACTGGGGCACTCTTGGTCAGGAGGTTCTTGTCAGGGTCTTCAATAACACTGGCCTTGGGCTGACTTTCTTCTTTTTGTCGCAGAGGTCCATGATCTCGGTCGTCACAAATGGCTTGTTCTTCCTTCTCTCTCTCTGAAAAACTTCTTCAGCAGATGACAGCAGGACTTCATTGATGTTGTTTGTGATGGTGTCAATGTCATTACCAACGATGTTCAAGGCTGCAAACTTGCCACCTACCTGTGCTTGAAATGCNAAAAGGCAATTTTGGGTGGGTGTGGTCTATGTGGGCGGGGCGCCCCAGGGTTGGTAATGGGGTCATGCATAGTTGAGATTGACCGTATTGCCATAAGAGAAGTTCAGTATCAATTTGAAGTGAATCCGTGTAGAAATGAAGACATTATAGTAAAAGGCAATTTTGGGTGGGTGTTGCCTATGTGGGCGGGGTACCCCAGGGTTGGGAATGGGGCCATGCATGGTTGAGATTGGCCGTATTGTCATAAGAGAGGTCCAGTATCAATTTGAAGTGAATCTGTGTAGAAATGAAGAAGTTAATGTAAAATAACCTAAAAAAATGAGTGGATATCTCTGACACGGCCCCACCCCAACCCCCATAACTTTTGACCCAGGGGTCAGATCAAAATTCCAAATAGTGCAGGGTCGCACATATGCTCATAGCTACCATGTGTGTAAGTTTCAAGGTTCTAGTGCTAATAGTGTAGGAGGAGATATTGGCTCGGACGGACGGACGGACGGACAGACGGACGGACGGCGGAGATAACCACAATATCCCCACCTTTTTTTCAAAAAGCATGGGGATAATTAGAGAGCGGAAACCATGCTTAATTCTTGAAATGCACTAAGTGACCCCGTGACCTAGTATTTGATCCGGCTTGACCCATATTTGAACTTGACCTAGATATTGCCTAGATACAACTTCTGACCAAGTTTGGTGAAGATCGGATGAAAATGTATTTGAATTAGAGATCGGACACTGCTGTGGACGCCGCCGCCCGCCGCCGCCCGCCAGCCCGCCCACCAAGGGTGATCTTATAATACGTCCCGTTTTAAAAAACATGCTTTTTCACCACGTGCCTTGAAAACTAAAATTACAATATTAACGACATCAACAACAACACCCAAACAAAGTTTATGTACTTATTCCACCAGCAATAAATACGTTTAAAGGTTTCATTTTTAGATATTTGAATAATTAAACAAAGATATGCCAGTCTACTTATTAAATCTATACTTGAAATGATGAGATTGTTCTTTCACCGACGTGTATAGCATTTAGCTTAGTTGGATAATCTGAAGTAATGATTCAATCTCATCTCACTTAACAAATGATGTTGCAGAAACTAAAATAGATTATATTCGATAGTTCATTGGCCTTTTTCATATTACGTAGGGTTTGAAGAAAATGTGTATAGAGTAAACCAAATCGTAAATACATATTATGTTCACCTTTGATTGCTAAAAGTGCAAAAACGCGTTTTCTTCTTCTAGCATCATAGAAGTTTTTTTTGCGAAATTTATATAATAAAAAAGTGAATCTTCATCTGCACCAGCATAATACATGTAAGATAGTGTAAGATAGCATATTTCCAACAGTATGTTATTAAGCACAATTAAAAGACATGATACAGAAATACACAATTAACACTTTAATATTAATAACACTATAGTCACCGCATTGGAACAGTCAATACAATTTTGGGTTTTAACCGTTTTTTTGTGGAGCTCGAAACCTCGCACTATGCCACATGCAATTATGTTAAATAGAATATTTACAATATTGACAGCGCAGAACACATTACGCAGAAAAAAAAATGAATGAAAATAAATATGTCAATCCAAAAACACATTTGGGGATAAATTCGGTTTTAAGAAGCTCCAAACCTCACAATTTGCCCTCAGTTATTAATAAATGTACCTTAGGTTAACATTCAGGCTGCATAAGCAGAAGAGAAACCTTATTATACAATTCGGCCCTTTATTAACGACAAAAAGCCAAACGGCATGGCACCAAACAAAGTTATAGGACAAAAAAGACACATACAGAACGAATATACAAAATCGTAAAGAAATTGTCGTCACCGCCTTGGAGAAGTCATTGCAAAGCATTTGAGGATTAAACGGGTTTAAGGGTTATCATATCTTACACTTGGCACGAGATTATTCATAAAATATATACGTGTATATTAAGTCACCCTCATAATATCACAATTCAAATGTAATTAATAGATTTAAATATATTGACTCAACACAGCAACCAAAGTGAATCAAGTGTTGAACACAAAACAAGACTCAATATGTATATGTAACGTATGAATTGACATAATAATAATATGAAAAACAATAGATAAACTATGTTTCAAATGAAGTAAAATTAACAATAAGTATCGTTATAGAAAGCTGACAATAGAAATATTACAAACACATGTTTTACACGTGTTTTATACTCTGTTATCAGCATGACATGTACAGTGGCTTTGCAGTAGCCAATCCTGATCTTGATCCTTACGCGGACATTAAAGTGTATATACATATATTCTGTAAGGATCAAAAGGATCCCCGTTGGTTTGAAAGTATCAACGCGTATTAATTACAGTACTTTTAACCTCCATGTTAATTCCTGTTTACGTTTTAGCTGGGGTATACAAAGTGTATTCATGCTACGCAAATAAGTGAATTATCCGATTTCAATCACTTTATATAGTATTTGAAGGACATTGTTAAACAACCTTTTTCAAATTTAAATAACGTCACCTGACAAATTTGATATACAAGAGCAAGTTTGCAACATTCTTTATACAATACCATCACTATTCAGATACTAGAGCTTGCCACAGTAGTGAGGATGAAACCCCCCGACGCCGCAAGCCGTATTAGGTTGTAATAAGATACAAAAAATGTAAACCCCTGGTGCGTTGCCAGTGTTGACGACAGGGTCATTGTTAAAATAAATTGGTGGAGAACGAACACATAATTTTATATTCCAAATAGTACACTGTGGATCAACCCACAACAATGTTTAAAGATATTTTTATATAAAAGCATATATTTATCATGTGACCTATTGAGCTATGATTTGGACAAATTGTGTAGAAGTCAACACTACGATGTAGCTACCAAATATTAATCCTCTGGGAAATCTGGTTTCTGATGGAAATATTGTTAAAGCTAGTATGCGATATAAGAACAAATAATACTTTGACCTCAGAGTTGAGTCTGTGTTAACCCCAGGACATACCGTCATATTTTTTGAGCACTTCAAAACAATGTTATTTACCTAATAAAACACATGTGAAACGTTGGTTTCTGCGAAATTATTTTGCTTTTAGTGTATAGTATTTATCACGAAGTCATTGAATGTCTTTGTTTAAATAACTCATAACGTATGTAAATTGTAACGTGGGATTACAAAAATCGCAAATGCACAACTACATATCGTAAGGAACAATTAAATGTCACACTCCATTTGTATACACTGATACAACAGCAGTTAATAAAAACAATTTTGTTATTTTAATGTCATGTCATTATTAAATTATGCAGACACTTACCACTTTATAGTTTGTAATTGTTTACAAAACAAAACAATTTAATATAAATGACAGGCAATCGTGAAGTCATTGCGTGCTTGAAACCGGGTCTCAGCATGCCAAGGGTATTCTTTTTAATGAGTCGTTTCTCACACTCTCCTCTGTTAGCCAACTAACAAGTCTTCTGGGGGTGATGGCCATCTGCAAAAGTACAGGAGCAATCGATACAAATTTACTGCACAACGAGCGTAATGATCGTCTTTGTTATAAGTGTTGCGGTTACGTCCTATAAACGCAAATTTCATTCGGATTATAGAATAAACTGAGGCAACTGGGAACAATTATGTGTACAGTCAAGTTACCATTAACGGATCATTACCCAAAGCGGATCACTGTGATGTTAAATAATTCGTATCACAATTAATAGTTAACATTTTTAGCCAGGTTTTCAGAAGGAAAAACTGGTTATTCGATTGCTGAATGTCGTTGGGTGGGCGGGCGGAACAATTCTTGTCCGGGCCATAACTATGTCGCTCATTGTGAGATTTTAAAATCATTTGGCACATTTGTTTACCATTCCTTGACGGTGTGTCGCGCGAAAAAATTACGTCGATTTTTTCAAGGTCAAGGTCACACTTTGAGTTCAAAGGTCAAAAATGGCCATAAATGAGCATGTCCGGGCAATAACTATGTCGTTCATTGTGAGATTTTAAAATCGTTTGGCACATTTGTTCACCATTTTTGGACGGTGTGTCATGCGAAAGAATTACGTCGATATCCCCAAGGTCAAGGTCACACTTTGAGAAAATAGATTGCATTAACACAAGGGGGTAACTAGGAACAATCAGTAACAATGCACATTTTGAATTGTCTCCCTTTATCATATTTTTTTTCAAATTGAAAACCTGGTTTTGTGCCATTTTTTTTTCTTGTTATATGATTCTTTGCAGACATCATATTCAAGGCATTTTCTTTAAAACGCAATGGTTTAATCGGAAGCGGAGCACCTCTTCGTCAACAATTTCGGCGTGTTTTGCGGACATGTACATAAGAATTTGTGTACAACCGTCTCGTTTTGAGAACGAGGTTGAATATTTAGCGTCGTCACCTTTTAATACTCTGTTGGTAAGAAAGAGGTATATATGCATGTATTTACAAGTCATTTAGTATTCTTTCTGTCTGCAAAAGAACTTTTCAGTTGTGTTTCGTTTTTAAGATTTTGCACCACCGTAAAGGAAATGAAGAATTAGGGCATTAGCGGATCATGTGTAAAAGGGGCTGTCTCAAACGTTTGAAAAGCCATCCAATTGTGTTCCTGTCATTAACATAACGTGTTTAGGATGTAAGGGAATTGTTTTCTGTTATGTTATGGATACAATTTTGAAAACAATGGCTTACTTTTTAATGTTTTGTTGACACAATAAATTAGAAAACAATGCGTAAAGGAAAGATACAAGATCACGTTTAGAAACAAATAATAACATATTTTAAACATCATTCAACTAAAGACGTGATAAAAAAATAACTGGCCATGTAAATTGGTCATTGTAAACAACGTATTTCGTGTTTTGACAGTGTTTTGACATTTCAATTAGCGTTTGCGATGCCCCCTGAGTGGTTTTGATAACGTGATCCGTTATGGCTAAAACCGATCCGTAAATGCATGAATTTCGCTACGATAAAAACGTACCACAACAAGTTATTGTCTGCATTTTAAAACAGAATATTTGCTGGAAAAGTAAGAAAAGGTTATATTTCATCAAACTGGTATTAAAGAAGTCGCACAAGTTTTATTTCTTTTCACCACAACAACTTATTTTCGCTACTGATCCGTTAATGGTAACCTGACTGTACTTCAAAGAGCAGGTTTTATTACGTTTATCTTGACAGCTAAAGAAACCAAGTGTTTTGATAAACTGAAGTAATTCAAAGAAATGCAACAATTATTGGAATATGTTCAACTTTTGCAGTATGTTAACATTTCCTAAATTTAGAAAATTTACACAATTGTTTTCGGCGATCAATTTTGCCTTCTCTCGTTTAAAGTGTTGATTCTTCTTTCGGTCAATAAAATAATGGAATATTTCAAAATCATTGTCATTTTAACAACATCAATCTCGATATGAAAATAACAACACCAAAACCAAAACCTATATTATAAGTCATACGTATGGCCATATTTCTTCAATAGGACTTTCATCTACTGTTAATACCATAAACCCTATCTTATTAACAAAAGTATATTCGATTGATCAATATTTCCATAGTTATAAGGTACGAAACACAAGGACGAGCACAACATGACTAGTACTTATTATAACACATGTCTGTGTTCAAGCGTGCTCGTCGCATTGATTACCATTAACGCATCTCGACTAAATAGAAAATAAATATATACTTATTACTATAGTACACCGTTAAGATAGTGGTCAGGGTATTCACAAACGGGGTGGGAGCTCCAAAATACATGCTTCTCACGGGGCACGTTCTGACATGGCCGGTTGCTGACCCTTTTTAAAAGAGAGGGGTACCGATTGCCGTTTTACCAAGCGCCCGATATAGAGAGTAAGAATCGGGAATACAGATTTTGAGCAGTAGAGGTGTCTTATAAGTCACAACTGGCTGGCATAGCTTATAGGGACGACACCAACATACGAAGACACTTAATTTTTATAATATTGTTTCAAAAATGCGCATTAGAAGAAACTGAAATATGGCATTTGAAAGACTGAAGTTGATATAAACTTTAATTTTCAAAGATTAAGTTACATCGCGTGTTCTTAAACCACTCACGTTTTCAGTTGATGAATATGTGATATAAATGCCGTTGTGTTGAGATATATTTACGAGCTCTTAACAGAAAAGTTTCGTTTTAGAGTTTTGAAATTAAGAAAGTTAAGAGTTAAGAAACTGAACTTAGGGAACGTTTTTACGTTGTCCAATGCACAAGCTCGTTTGTTTTAGAAAAATAATTATTAAAAGTGGAACTGGTATCTAGATCGTTCGATGATTTACGCCAGCTATCGCAGACGGAAACTATAAGAAAGTAATTTAACTCTCGTATGCTAATTGCAAATCATGTGTTTGTATTTTTATCGGTTCAGAAGCATTTTTTGTAGTTTAATTTTTAACATATTTGTTGAAAGCTTCTTTGTTCTTCAGTTGTTACTAGAACTTAGATAACATGTACATAATACATTATATCAAAGTATATCTATAAGGTTATCTCGTTTTGAACATTTAATCAATAAGTTAGTTTAAGGTGTGAATATTTATCACATTTGCCATATACTAGTTCGTTTTAGATCAGTACATTTGAAGTGAGAAATTAAAAACAATTCATATAGTATAATAGAAGTTCCCAATTGGATTAATGCTGTCGGAGTAAGAACACTACCTCCATAAGTTTCATAAACAAACCTTACGTTCGTTTAAGTTATGACAGTATGCAGTTTAAAGTTTTGGATTATTTAGGTAATTATAGAAACCACGGTTTTAGTGACGAACAGACTGAATATTTTGTATAATCACCATATGGCCCACTATGAATAAAGTGAGTTTCATCTACCTACTTAAGTACTTTTTTAGTTGTTGCAGAGAAAGTACGTCCATTTAAAATTGATAAATATAATAGCCATAACTGCCGAAAGTCTATTGCTTATTAATTTAAACAACAACAGTTTGATGAGGCCGGCAATTAGCAAATGTTTTCTTTTTATTTCTAGTTTCAAATTATGTTCTTGATATTATACTAGAATTCCTAAATGTCGTTATAAATTTGAAGTTTTGGCATGTTATGTTAAAAAATGTCTGTGAACAACCCTCTTTAAGTGTGACTTTTTATAGTGACCTCTTTGTGTGTTACTCATCGTTTCATCATCTCTTGTCCATTCCAAAAACTATTTTGAAGTCAGTCCATGCTTGCCAAAATAACGATCCGGACAACATGCAAACATACGACATACATACCTCTTTCATGTTCAACGTTAAATTCCTTAAAATTCCTCGCACTACCACCATATACTTTTTATGCAGTCCTGTGTAAACAAATACAAAACGTTAAACATAACTATGTTATAAATGAGTTTGATTTTCCCATGTGTGCATTCAGTGTAATATAATAATTAGAGATTAATACCTCGTTGCTGGAGGGCCAGAAATGAAAATCGGCCCGCAGAGTGAATAATCGCCCCGAAGGCCATAGGCCTGAGGGCGATTATTCATTCCAGGGCCGATTCACACTTCTGGCCCTTAAGCAACGAGGTATTAATCTCTAATTATTATATTACACTGAACGTCTTTAATACTTAATCCCCGTTAACTGTATTATTTAACCACGGTACATGTTACAAATCATCCTATGTGTTCCTTCACTAAAAAATATTACCGAACCAGCTTTTCATACCGTTATTTTCATTCAATTGATTACGCAATATATGACGTATCTACCTTGTATGACGTATTTTTGTGACGAAATACACCAGTTTATGCTTGACCCTCTGAATTTTAACAACAGTTCACGTCAGTTGGTACGTTTTGATTTATTTTAAAACAGTAAACTATTTATGTTTAAAAGCATAGAACGAATCCTAAACGTATTTCTGATTGTGTTTTTGTAATTTATAATTGGATACTTCATGAGGAATTTAATAAATCACTCCGAGCAGTCATTCGATTGCGTGAAACGTTTCAAAAAGTGAAGTTTGAAATAAATTAAGATAAAGGGGTGGAAAAACAGAAAATTGAAGTGCATATCGTTGTAATTTGAGTATTAAAAGCATTAAAATTGTAATTGAGGTAAGATTGTCGTCTACTAAATTTTGATGTTTGGATTACTCCTGTTAAACTTTAAGCTCAATTTCAAATAGTGTCATCAATCTTATCTACAGTACAGTTTCAGATGCAATCAATATTGTTTTCATTATTCTAATTATGTGCTACGTTTAATTAAATGTTTTAAATATTATTTTGTTGATTTGTGGCTTAATTTTATTAATCACCGTTGAAAGGACTGAATACGGACGCCATTTTGTTCTGTTGACATGGCCAGTTTTGACGTAACGTGTCGCATGATTTAGCTCCGGGGCGATTATCGATTATCAACATTTGGCCCTGCGGGCCAAACGTGATAATCACCTTGCTTTGATCGATAATCACATGCAAGTGCTAATTGTACGTAACAAACTTATTGCAAACATCAAAACAATGAGCGATTTCATTTTCATGATGTAGACTTTAGTTAAGGGTTTGCTCTTCGAATTTTCAACTTTGAAAACAAATAAGATTTGCTTGCATTCATTTCACATTTATTTTTCCGGTCACCAGGACCGACATTCTTGTTAAACCTTCCGGACCAAATGGAAATTTGCCGGTCAGGACTGGCGGACCGGCAATTTCGCGAAGCCTGCTCAAATAGTGTCATCAATCTAATCTACAGTACAGTTTCAGATGCAATCAATATTTTTTGCATCATTCTAATTATGTGCTACGTTTAATTAACTGTTTTAAAGATTATTTCGTTGATTTGTGGCTTATTTTATTAATCACCGTTGGAAAAGACTGAATATGGACGCCATTTTGTTCTGTTGACATGGCCAGTTATGACGTAACGCGTCGCGTGATTTAGCTCCGGGGCGATTATCCATTATCAACATTTGGCCCTGCGGGTCAAACGTGATAGTCACCTTGCTTTGATCGATAATCACATGCATTCGAGTCAATTTTGTTACTATATATAGTAACATAAGTATTTATATAACATAGCAATTAGGTATACATTGAACAATCATTTAAATCTTCGTCAAAATAATTACACATCTTAAATATGTCGTGGTAAAAAAGTGAGTTATCATTGCGAAGGCGTTTTTATTTTACCATTAAAACAACCGTGTTTTACAGACTGGAAAGAACTTCCATAGAAAGGAAATGTTAACATTACCCACGGTCAGCACAGTGATGCTGAAATGTATGCAATGTGATCATTTAAGACATACGTCAGAGGTGTCGCGTACGTATATCGGGCTGTGACGCGAACGTCTAGCCGCTTCGCAGATGATAAATCTTGAATGAATTTCGTAATACAAATGTAACTCACATGTTTGCCTTTTTATTTCAGAGCGATTGCAAAGAAGATACAAGGGTCAGACCACCAACGGTGAATTTATTGGTGAGTTCATACGTCAGAAATATTTTCATATCGTGTCAAAACGGCCTGACACGTTCCCAAGCTGACAGGCACTTGTAGACTGAATCAAATACTCCAATCTAAATAGAATGTATATTTGTCAGATTCTCATCGATTCAATCCATGTGCCATAATTTACAAAAAACATTTTTATTTTTATTACTGTTACAGCAAAATTTCATTATATATTTAAAGCAATTAACTTAAAACTGATTTACAATTTATAAAACAAAGTATGTATAAGCGTTTAAAATAATGTGTCTGTGATTAAGATACATTTTCGAACTCAACTCTTGTATCTAGGAAACAGATGTTCTTACCAAATTTCATGAAAATTGGGCCAAAAATGTGACTTTAAGAGTTTTCATATGTTTTCACTATACACATGTACATATAGAGAAAACTGCCCCGCCCAATGGCGGCTATGTTTTTTCACTGATCTGGACCATTTTATAATTGGTCCGAGATATCAATAAAACCAATATTTTGACCAAGTTTCATGATGATTGGGAAACACATGTGACTTCTTAACTGTTCACAAGCCTTTTTTACTCTATAAATATGTGGGAAAACTGCCCCGTCCCCCTGGCAGCCATGTTTGTCAACGGACCGGAACCATTTTCGAACTTAACTCACGTATCTAGAAAAAATAATGTTCTGACCAAATTTCATGAAGATTGGACCATAAATGTGACTTCTAGAGTGTTCACATGTTTTCAATATATACATATAGAGAAAATTGCCCCGCCCCCCTGGTGGCCATGTTTTTTCACCGATCTGGACCATTTTCGAACGGTTACGGAACGGTTAATGCAAAGCATTTGAGGTTGAAACGGGTTTTAGGAAGCTCTAAATCTCACACCTTGCAAAGAATTATTCATAAAAACTTAAAATAAATAAAAATCATCCGCACAGCATCCCAATTTAATTGAATTAGTATAAAGAATTATATTGCACTTACACATAACCATAAGTGAATATCAGTGAAGAAAACAACAACATTAACTCTGTATATTTTACAATGATGTTTAACACAATTATTACATGAAAAACAATAGAAAAACTATGATTCAACTGGAGTAAAATTAACATGAACTATTGGTATATAAAACTGGTTTACAAAATGTAAATGATACAAACACCAAATGTTGTTTACTCTGTTATCTGCACGACATTTGCTGGGGCTTTGTAGTAGTCAGACCTGCTTTTGATCCTTACACGAATATTGAAGTAGATGTTTGGGCTTATGATTTCAACCTTTTTTTTAAAGTGTCTAGACATACACATGGCACTCACACATACCTTAAATAAGTCCAACCTATTTATAATCATCGTACAGTCCTCAAAAGTGTAAGATATATACAACTCACTGACCTAAAAGTAGTCATACTTGCTTATAATGATCAAACAGACTTAACAGATGTCAAACATGTTAATGATAATAAGGCAGAATTAAGAGTTGTATAACATGATAAAGGTATACTATACACACAATACAATATCAACCAGAAAACAATACATGTATAATACACACAATAATTAGTGTGTTGAAACCACTTTAATTCAAATATCACACGATGTCGATTTTCATACTTCATGAAAACTACAAGCAGAAAACACACCTGCTTATATTAACTGACATTAGTCGTGCTATTATATTATTTTTTCTTATCGTGCAGCTTAAAGCTCACTTCGTTTGAATAAATATGACTTATAGTTTCATTACGACTACGTGTATAAAAGCTAACTGTTTAATTCGATCTTCGAACGTTCTTCCAGAGACATATTGTCTCGTGTACGTCATGGTAAGGTTTTATTTACGGCACTTAAAACGCATTCAAGTTTGTTACGATTTACCACATACGGAATTATATTGCTCGAAAATCCATCATTAACAGGCATAAACATCTCGAATGTAACAGCCCAATATATGTAATATAACGAAAGATTAAACAATAAATAACACGAGCTAAGATTCAAGTGTTTGCACTGAACGATAAAAACGAAGTTCACAAGTGACACTATACTGAGGCAATGACGACAGACCACACACATCTTCTGAAGCGTTTGATATCAGCATGAATATGACTCAACCGCTTGGTAAACAAACAATGCGTTGTATTTTACTCACGATCCAGGACCCAGATGAAGTTTATTATTAAGTATGGAACAGATTAGACGATAATACAAACACACGTGATTCTATAAACAAAACCGGTTTATTATTGTAATGACTACTATATTTTAATTGCAAATAGCAATATAAAACTATTTATTTACAACAATACCCTCGAACATAAAAAAGAAATAATGACATTCTCGAAGCTTTATCACGAGACAAATGTTTGTGACCATCTGCAAGTAAAATTACAATAACAATCAATTAAATGGTATAACAATATAAAAAACCCTTATTCAACATATAAACAGTCGACTACTGTGGATGCAAAAATATCTTAAAAACATTGTTTATATAAGCATACATTAATTTGTTAACAGAGTCACGGCTTTTCAGTTATCAAAATTGAAATGCACCTTAAAGCCAATATATTTAGGCGTTAGTTTGTACGATATTCTAAAACGCACTGGCCTCTTTTTGGGTAAACAATCAAAAACGCAGATCAATAACAGTATTGTTAACCACATGATGCTTGTGAATACACATGTACAAATAGACGAAACCGTGCAGTATTTTGTTAAGTTAAATGGTTTATTGTATATTTTAATTTGAAGAATGCATCATTTTCATCCTTTTTTGCGCATTCTTAAACACAAATTTCACGGACGAAAATGCTTTTACTTATTTTTTTCGGACAATAGCCGTTACCCTAGCAGCCGAATATGTGTCTGACAACAATACTGAAATAAGGTGCTTTTTCCAGATATTGACCTCTATCTCCTTGTCGAGTTTTATCTACCGAGATTATGTAATGTTTAATTCTCGCATGATCATTTTCCTTAAGGACGGACAGATGCACAGACCAACAAACGGACGAATCGAGTGTAAACTCGTCCCCTCTATTGAAATTAACATCCATCGTAATTCCTTTGTACCCCCTTTGCTTCGTAGCTGGGGAATAAATATTGTATTCATGCAAATAAGTGAATGACGATATTTCTATCATTTTATATAGTAGTCGCAACAGACAAATAAAACCATTTAAATATTTAAATAACTTCTCCTGAAAGAATTGATAGAAAAGAGCAAATACATAATTCTTTATATAATACCATAACTATTTGAATACTAAAGCTTTTTCACAGTAGTGACGAAGGACATCCCCCGACGCAGCATAGCGTAATAAGTTGCAATATGATAAAACAATGTCAAACCCTGGTGCGTGGCCAGTATTGACGACAGGGGCATTGTTAAAACAACTTAGTGGAGAACCAATAAAGAATGTTATATACAAATTATTATAATATATTACTCCCCCCACAACTATGTTCAAAGATATTTTCATATATCAGTTTATAATAATCATGCGACACCTCGAGCCCACGGCTATGATTCGAACAAATTGTGTCGCAGGCAACGCTACGATTATGTATACCAAATATAAAACCTCTGGGCCTTGTGGTTTCAGATGGAAAGATTGTTTAAGTAAGTGTGCTTTATAAGTCTGAACAAAATTTGACCCCAGAGTATTATCAGTGTTAACCATGGGGCATACTGTCATAAAACATTTGAAAGCACGTCTTAATACTGTTTCATTCCAAATATAACACCAATGAACACAGTAGTTTCTGCAAAATTATTTTGCTCATAGTATTATACTATTTAACATAAATTCATTGAATGTCTTAGTTGAAAAAGTAATAACTTATGTTAATGTTAACGTAATGACGAATCATAACGAATAATACCTGAAGGCGTTAAGGTTCGACAAAACGCTTGCAGACATGTGTGTTTTTACGGACAGATATACAAAAAGACACACAGATGGATAGACAAAAATACCGATGGAGAAATGAACATGGTGATTTCATTGTAAACCTCCTCCGTACTTCGTAATTGAATAACAGTAAATGCATTTAACATAATGATTATAACATTAAAATTCATAAATAGTAATTTATCTATATTCATTGGTTTATTTTTGTTCTTGCTTGCTTATTGATGCGTTTTCGCATGCAAAGCATTAGCACAACGTTACCGCGCGATTATAATTAATCACTAATTAATGTATATGATTCTCGAAGGTTAAAACGCTCCAGACAAGCGTAACATACTGATACAATATATGAGTAAATAAAAGCTTTTTCTAAAATTTACACTTTATATTCCAATGAACGCAAATAGCATTCAGAATATCAAATGAACTGAGGCAACTGTGTATAATTATGTCCAGGTCTAGAGCAGGTTTGATTACGTTTAGTTTTACCAAATAATCAAGTGTTCGGATGAACTGTAATTTTACAAGGAAAGTAACAGTTATTGCAATACGTGAAACTGTTTCAGTATTTTCACAATGCCTACGGTTAGAAAATTTACAATAAATATTGAGGCGTTCAATGTTTCCGATTTTACTTTAATGTTTCAATTTACAAGATTCGTTTGTTTTGTTTCAATAAAAGAATTATAAAAGTGGAATTGGTATCTTGATCTTCAATTTATTTACACCAGCTATTGCAAACTGAATCTTAATCGAATCGAAAGTAATTGAACTTTATGTTGCCGATTTAAATGCGTTTGTTTGCATTTCGATCGGTAACATATCAGTCAGGAAGGATATTTTGTAGTTTCATTTCACATATTTCATGAAAGCTTCGTTTTTCTTCTGTTGTAATTAGAACTTGGTTAAAATTTACGTTATACTAAATGAAATATATCTATTAGGCTATCTAGTATTGACCGTGTAATCAGTACGTCAGTTTAAATTGTGGATATTGAGCACATTTAGCACTAAACATTTTACAACAGGATCTTTGTCACAAACAAAACAGAAGTCCACAATTGGCTTAATGTTATCGGAGTTAGAATATTACCTCAGTAACTTTCATCAACAAATATCAAATACTTTTTGTTATGGAAGTATGCAGATTTAAGTTTTTAATCATTAATGTTATCATAGAAAACACTGTTTAAGTGACGAAAAAACTGAAATACCTTATATTTTTACCATATGGCCCTCAACTTACATAGTGAGTTTCATCAACATAGGTAAAATACTTTTTTAGTTGTTGCATGATCTTGATTTTAGTTTTATTTATTTATTTCACATTAGCAATCATAATTTTGTCTGACAGAAAGAACCTGAAATAACGCACATATTCCCATATAGATCTTTTTCCATATTATATTTATCAACCTAGCTTAAAAACTTGTTGAGTTATCGCAGGATACAGATATTTGAGCGGACCTACGGATGAACGATCAAGCAGAAACAACTGAAATAATTTGCATATTGTTCATATGGTCCATTTTCAACATACCACATTAAGAAAACATGGCTTTTGAATTGCTTGATCAGGATCCAGATTTTAGATTGTTCAGAAATTTCAGAATTTAGAAGACAGAATTCAAGTGCATATTTTCTATGCAACACCGTATGTATATATTGACAGCCGCATCACAAATTTAAAATCTTTAATCTTAAATAAATATCATTCACACAATATAACCCACATAATTGCATTTTTTTTATTTCAGAGCGATTGTACAGAAAAGAAAAAGCGTGAAACGGTGAGTTGATGCGTTAGAACTATTTTGATATCGTTTCAAAAGAGCTTTACAAGTTCACAAGCTTAAAGGCACTTGCAAACTCAATATAATACTCCGATAAATAAAATGAATATTTGTCAGATTCACATCGATTCGATATAATACAAGTTCAGAAAAATGTGTGTGCTGTCTTCATCAGAAGATAAGGATAAAGACTTAAGTAAGAATGTATTGCCTCTAGACGAAATCAGCACAGTTACAAATTGTGTTATTAAAACGTCAAATAGCCGGAAAATATAATAATTATTGGTCGACTCTCCGTATTATAATAAGCTAATCAAGGATATGTCTATGTTGCATGTTTGTAGTTAGTCGAGCTGTTACCTACTTATCGACAGAGTGTAAATGTAATAGAGATTTATTCAGATTAACGTTTTGAATTTTCGTAATAAACTTATAATAAATTTACTAAATTATTAATATCAATTTTAATACAATTTTTTTTCAAATAGCTCAGAAAAACACCTGCTATTTTATACTTGCATAACTAATTTATAATGACAACTACTTGAACTGCAGTATCATATTTCGAAGCGGATTGTGTTGATTTGTGCAAAGACCTAATTAAGTACAGTTAAACCGTTCGATGTGCTACTCTCTATTCGTTAATTTTTTGTGTTGTAATTTCTGGAATAAAATAAAATGATAAAGATCATTGAAAACATGAATTCCAAAAATTAAACTTATAGCATGTTATCCACCAAAGGGTTATCAGATATGCTTTGGTCTAAACAAATTAGTTACATGTTATTTTCATTAGCTGAAATGTAACTTGATATGGCATTTATATCTTTTAGATTAAAATTTTCCTGAATTGAAAACACACACTTATTTAAGGTTTCAAACTGATCTGACACATATACAATCCTTTCAAAACCATAGAGAATATCCACCGTTATAATGTGAATTCAAATAGAATTGTTACATTCAATTCGTCAGCGTGTTCTGTAGCGCGTGATTAGATTGGTATTGTATTGAATATAAAGAAGTGAAACTCCAGCTGCTGGAGCAGTATTGAAATCTTATTACAAACAATTAGTTGGTCCTTTATTNTTTGACTTAACTTTAGCAGCGTTTTGTTAAGTAAATTGAGTACTATACTTGAATGATTTGCAAGTGTCCAAGAGGTTACAACGGTTAAAGGACAAGTGTTTGTGTACGTCTCATGGTTTATAAATCGTTGTATGACTTAAAAAGGGTCTAACTGAAAGTATTTCGTATTAATAATTTGCGTCATAATTGCTTAGATCATAAAGTAGACAGTCCTTTAGTACATTGTCTAAATGTGATAGTATGTATGATTTAATAAATGTATTTTCATTTTAGGTACCTCGGCTCATCTGGGTGAGTTAATTTGACTTAACTTTAGCAGCGTTTTGTTAAGTAAATTGAGTACTATACTTGAATGATTTGCCGAATAAAGGAAGCTATGAATTGAAGTTAATGCATTGATGTGTATTGATTACCAAACTGTAAGCATACTTATTGTAAATATAGAACAGATAGTTTGTGCCGTGTAAAACTTAAAGCATAGTTATGATAATATTATTGCTGTATTCCTTTTTAATACTTATTTAAGTACCAATATTGTTATTTGAAAATGACATCATACATTTAACGCCCTATATTTTAGTAAGTGAATAGCATTAAGTTTGCTTAAAGAGTGCGTCTGTATCGTGTTATCAAATGATAAATCAGCTTAAATACTAAATACTGTAGCACAAAGCACATTGATCAGCAGTGTAAAATAATATTTTTAACGACTTAGTATCTACAAATAGTTCCAGAGATTAAATATATAAACACATCGAAGTAAATATACTACATAGTACTATCGCATATATTACATAGTGTTACTATAAATAGTAACAAAATGACGTCGCCAGCGGGCCGTTATTCGTATCTAGCGGGCTGATATAAATTATATTAGCCCGCCGGGCCGATTGTTTATATCAGACAAGAATCGCATCGCGCGACGTCAACTGAACAAAATGGCGCCCATATTCAGTCTAATTTAACGGTGATAAATAAAATTAAAACACAAATCAACGAAACAATAAAAAATAATGATAATTAAACGTGCCACACAATTGGAATGATGAAAAATATCGATTATGACATTATTCGAGCTTTAAATTTAACAGGAGTCATCCAACATCAAAATTTCGTTAACGACACGCTTACCTAAATGGCAACTTTAATCCAATGCTCCAAGTGTCCAAGTTTACATTACAAACACACAATCCGAAATACGTGTTGGAATAATATGTAACTGTTAAATAAACCACAACGTCAGAATTCTCTTCACTAAAATCCAGAGAGTCTATCCAAAACGGTGTGTTTTCTTCACATAAATGACGTCACACGAGATACGTCATAAATTTCGTAATCAGTTGAATGTGAATGAAAATTTAAGTACGGGAAGCTGGTTTTGTTAGAAATTTTAGTGAAGGAACAAAATAAAATGATATGTAATATAAACGATAGCACATGGCAGATCTGGGCCAGCCGTCTATAATCGGCCCTAGCCGTTTAATGGCCTTCGGACAAAAGGCCTTCGGACCGTTATGTCGAAAGGCGGGCCGATTATAGACGTCCGGCCGAGGGCAGCCGTGTGTTATTGTCTAAATATTATGATGACACGCGGTTATGTAATATACGACAATACATCGTAGAATCGTAGAATCAGCATATTTATACAGAATCGTAGACTGAGCATATTAAAACAAGAACAACACTTATTGTCGTTGTCTTTGGCATGGGACATGTCTTTTAGAACCCATTTGGTAACATTAGAACTTCTCTAATGACTATAAAATACTATGCAAGGACTCAATAATCAAGCATTTTATGCACGATATATACTGGTATGCTGTATACAAAATGGATGTGCATTGTCCAAATGGTGGGCAACATTATAGTAATCTACGGTCTGTCGTTTAATCCCATTTACGGTCAGAGATAACGGATAATTGAAAATGACATCCGGTTACAATCTTTACAAATGACGTAAATGTAAGTGAAGCAAATGGAAAACATCATGAAAAGTCACAAATATACGTATACGTGTGATTATATGAAATTTGCGTTTTTGTATTATTACATTAAGAACGATGTTCACTGATTGCATATAATTAACCTCTTAAGTCAACGAACGTGAACTTCCTAAGACAGATGTAATTAAACTAAGTTTACATCAAAATTAATAATGTTATCATCTTATTAAGTCACTCTGGTCTTACGTAACTTCAACTATCGAGCTATTTGTGTAAATTGTACTTAACAGCAACTTAAATTTCGATTAATCCAAGCGGTAACAGACTTGTATATTTGTATTTCCATTACAATTAAATGGTATAAAATTTAACATCAACATGCTGTTTTTTCTCTACATTTGAAGGCCACGATCAAAACTGTACCTTATTTAATTGCGCATTAAATCGTAAACCAATCATTCTTAGTACTCGCTACCATGAATTTAATGAATGATCTTAACAAATACAATCCTTCAAATCATGAAGACTAAATCTACAATATGTTCGATACACATTTTTTTTTAATGCGAATACATCGACATAAATTCTGCTATTGCTTCATGTGAGGTGGTCAATATGATATGTTTTAATTGTATAAATCGTTTGTGTTCTTATACTTTAAGATTTTCTTTGCCATAACAAAACTTTAAGTGTTTCATTCATTCGCATCGAATGTAAAAGAACCTGGATTTGATTTTTTTTAAATGTCTATGACTGTTCAGAACTAACCTTTTATGTAACATTTGTTTTTCAAATATTATAAAACATCCCCAATTTGTATGGTGAAACACAACAAACATGTTCTAATTCACAACGCATTGCCATGTTTTTGCAACCATGCACATCCACGTATCCAGAAATAAATTAGGCACCACTGGTTATTTTTCTTTAAGAATTCGCCACGCATTTATGGCGTTATTTGTTCTAAAAAATTAATGCAGACTCTGTATAAGCAATATATAAATCCATTTTCTGTTACACGATACCTTTCCAATTTATTAAGCCTGGTTTATTACTTATTAAAACCAACGCGGCGTAGAGGATTCCAATCAAAACGCCATCATGTTAACATAACACGTTTTAACATAGATAAACACAACCATTTTGAAAGATACAAAAGTGGGATTCTGCCATTTTGTAATTCAATTGTGTACTTGTGATATTTATTAAATTGCAATTTCGGTGTGTTTATTAATCGCAAAATAGTACTGAAGTCATTTCGTTAATCATGAGATACTACATTATTTGAATTATTTGTGATTAGGAAACAAACAGCGGTTACTCTTGTAAGATATGTCGCAGAATATATAGAATATAATGCAAGACGGTTGTGTTCCGTTGGGTTGTTTCTTTAAGGTTGATTGTGTGTGTTTGTATTCCACCAGCCTACAGAGTGAATTGAGAACAATTGTTCACACTCAACCTATGCCATTCATCCCATCGGAACACCACACGCATGCGATTGCCATTTATTATATAGCTTGTTACGATGAACGACAATATAGCAAGACACCAACGCAAAAAATGATGTTCTTATTCCGAACACAAGTCCATCATAATATTGAACTACGCGAATATTTACATTCCAGTATGAATTCATAATGATCTATACATTAGTGACATTTTTTAAACGGCCAAACCGGTCAAGGTATTGATGCTGATGATGACGTTGTTTCACCCTGTGGAATATGGAATTTCTATCCTAAAGCTCGTGTTTTATAGTGAAAATGCACCATTATGTGTTTCATATTTTCTAAAATAAAACGCTCTAAACTATTTTTCTATTAAATATCATAAGCTAGACAAGTAACGGTGAAGTACCTTGTATTGTGTACAGTTTTTTTAAATTAAAATAAACTCAAACATATTCAAGCTATTTACCTTTTCTTTATCAGGGGGTTTGGTCACTAAATGAATACACTGATTACAGCATAAACCATAGTCTAATTTTATTGATGTTAAGAAAATAAAATGTATCACTTGGTCATCATGCCTGTTATATATCTTGGAATCGAATTGTTAGTTTTTTTTTAATCGGTTCATTTCTACCGAAACCGATGACTTTATAGTTGATTCCGAGTAATATAACGTGTTTACAAACATGAACTGATATAAATACCTACTTACTTTATATAAAATTATATCGGGCACCTTTGTATCGGGTCGATATCAGCCTTAGTGTATGATAAAACATTTAAATGCTTTTACAAAACAATGTGTTTAAGTAAACATTTAAGCATGTATCCACCTAAACGAAACGAATCTTTTTGGAACGAACCTACATTCAATAGTGTTGGATTACGTATGACAGGGTGCGGTTATATTTGGTATTTATAGTACCTTTGGATATCACGTTGTTGTTGTTGCCTCTCTTATTAAACAAAAGCGTGCATACGAATCATGTCGGTCATTTGAGGGACAATATCACAAGAGCCACCCGTAATGTTGGAATATTTCATATACATGAATAATATTATAAAAGTGTTTTTAGATATTCCTATTTTTTCCTCAATTTAAACCTGCTTACGAATTACTGATTCTTGCAAAAAAACATAATAAGTGGACTAGTCATTTTACAGACCGTCTTTAAACACAATATCTTAAGTGTAAACTCAATCATAATTTCAACATTTTATTAATTGTATTGTGTTAACATTCATTTTGATATATTCTGTCTGTTTGTTTCATCATATCATTACTATAAATACTTAGATAAATACGTAAATTAATCATGTATATTGACGCACTGGGTTTAAAGAAAATACATGTGGTGAGAAACATTTAGTCAATTTTTTTATTGCATTCTATGCGATTCGGACTAAAGTCAATTACATTTGAGCGTTTTGAGACTGAACAACACTTCGTAGCGGTACTTTTATTTATCAATGCAAATATGTCAGTGTCAGTATAATACCAACAAGAATTAGTGTTCATACAGAATATGGTCAGTTTGTATTTTACAGCCAGAGAAAAGTATCGTACACATATCCTGATAATATTTTGGTTCATTATTCAAATAATCGCATCAAAACATTATTTGCATCAAAGTCGATCGATTGGGCCGTTTCCTCACAAACACACATCTCGGATGTTGAAATAATTTTAGATTGTGACTGTAATTACCAAAAACTTTATCGCTAATGAGAAACTCCTCGTAACCCACTTGAGTCGTACTTTACAAGTTTTCACATACGAATGTAATTCCAATCTAAAAATCATCGTTTGAATACCGGTCTGCGTCTGACGCTGTGGTTTGTGACCAAGGCTTTTGTTAGAATGTATTACATATAGACACAATCAGCACAGTTATAAATTGAGTTATTGTAAAACATAAAATAAATCATAGAAATAGAATAAAACAATAATAATTAATCGACTCTCTGAAATAAGAGACGCTACCTAATGATGTGTCTATTTTAATTTGCATGTACGCAGTTAGTCGAGAAGTAATCCACTTATCGGCAGACTGTTCATGTTTTATAGACTTGTTCAGATTAACGTTTTGATTTTTACTGACAAAGCTATAATAAATTAAATAATTAATATCACGACAAATAACATTCTTTGTCAAAAAGCTTGAAAACACACCAGATAGGATGTTATTATCAACATGTATAAATAACTTATTTCAAATGTCAACTATTTGAACTGCATCATTACATTTCGGAGCGGATTGTGTTGATTTATGCGAAGACCGTAAATACAATTAAAACGCAATGTGCTACTCTTTCTTCGTTTACTTTATTGTTTTACTTTCTGGAATAACATATACTGATAAAGATCTATGAAAACAAAAATTAGTAGAAATGGACTTTAGATCAATCATTTCAATTATTGTATTGAGCTCCACTTACGTACATAAATAAGTAAATTATTAGGTATTTGATAAGCTCTTGTCTTCTGAAATCTTGAAGTGCATAGTGTTTATGTTTCGTACGTTTTCACGCTATTTTGACGTATTTTTTGACACACATAAGGTAATTTTATTAAATAGTTTAGTGTACCTCATTGGATAAAGCGTTCACCGTGTTAAAGTGATACAATTTAAAATACACGTTATTTAAGAGATGGCATATTGAATAATCCACACCATTTACATTAGTATTGCTCAAGTAAGATTGCAGCGATACAACATATATTTTGTTGTTGATTTTAATTTGTTTACTTTTTGTTTGTATTTCAGGTCCGACTCTACAGGTTTAAAACTCCGGTGAGTGTTTTGTTTGTTTGTTTGTTTGTTTTGTATTGTTTGTTTATTGTGCAAACGTTAGGAGAATGTTGTTATCATTCCAAACAGATGTGCACATTTAAACATTAAAAATCACTTTTACCTTGGCTGTTACAAAAATTACAATAAATATGATTGTCAGGTTGTAATTATGACATCGGGGTCATCTCATAATAAACATTGATATATATATATATATATATATATATTTATTTA
>VMBQ01002870.1:18425-63414 GCA_007657795.1 Dreissena rostriformis | reverse complement strand
CTTATTTGTCATCGGGGTATTATGTGGTTATCGCCGCCGTCTGTTCACCTGTCCGTCCGTCCGTCCTTGCCACTATCTTCTCCTACACTATTAGCACTAGAACCTTGAAACTTAAACACATGGTAGCTATGAGCATATGTGCGACAGTGCACTATCTGGAATTTTGATCTCACCCCAGGGTCATAAGTTATGGGGTTGGGCTGGGGCCAGGTCAGAGATTTTTACTCATTTTGTTTAGGTTATTTTACATTAGCTTCTTCATTTCTACACCGATTTACTTCAAATTGATACTGAACATCTCTTATGACAATACGGTCAATCGCAACTATGCATGGCCCCATTATCAACCCTGGGGTGCCCCGCCTACATAGACCACGCCCACCCAAAATTTTGTTTTAACATAACTTCTTCATGTATTCTCCAATTGACTTCAAATTAATACTGAACATCTCTTATGACAACACGGTCTATCTTGACCATCAATATCCACATTACCCACCCCAGGGGCCCGCCCACATAGGCCACACCCACCCAAAATTGCCTTTTTATCCGTCCGTCCGTCCTTGCCACTATCTTCTCCTACACTATTAGCACTAGAATCTTGAAACTTAAACACATGGTAGCTATGAGCATATGTGCGACAGTGCACTATCTGGAATTTTGATCTCACCCCAGGGTCATAAGTTATGGGGTTGGGCTGGGGCCAGGTCAGAGATTTTTACTCATTTTGTTTAGGTTATTTTACATTAGCTTCTTCATTTCTACACCGATTTTCTTCAAATTGATACTGAACATCTCTTATGACAATACGGTCAATCTCAACTATGCATTGCCCCATTACCAACCCCGGGGCGCCCCGCCCACATAGACCAAGCCCACCCAAAATTTTGTTTTAACATAACTTCTTTTTTTATTCATTAATTGACTTCAAATTAATACTGAACATCTTTTATGACAACACGGTCTATCCCGACCATCCATATCCACATTACCCACCCCAGGGCCCCGACCACATAGGCCACACGCACCCAAAATTGCCTTTTCATCCGTCCGTCCGTCCGTCCTGGCCACTATCTACTCCTTCACTATTAGCACTAGAATCTTGAAACTTGAACACATGGTAGCTATGAGCATATGTGCGACAGGGCACTATTTGGAATTTTGATTTGACCCCTGGGTCAAACGTTATGGGGTTGGACTGTGGCCGGGTCATAGATTTTCACTTATTTGTGTTAGGTTATTTTACATTAACTTCTTCATTTGTACACCGATTTACTTCAAATTGATACTGAAAATCTCTTATGACAATACGGTCAATCTCAACTATGTATGGCCCCATTACCAACCTAGGGCGCCCCGCCCACATAGACCAAGCCCACCCATTTGTTTTAAACATAACTTCTTCATTTATTCACCAATTGACTTCAAATTAATACTGAACATCTATTATTACATCACGGTCTATCTCGACCATCCATGTCCACATTACCCACCACAAGGCCATGCCAACATAGGCTACATCCACCCAAAATTGCCTATTCGGCCGTCCGTCCTGGCCATTGTCTACTCCTACGGTATTAGCACTAGAACCTTGAAACTTAAACAAAAGGTAGCTATGAGCATATGTGCGACAGTGCACTATTTGGAATTTTGATCTGACTCCTGTGTCAAAAGTTATGGGGGTTGGGCTGGGACCGGGTCAGAGATTTTCACTCATTTTTGTTAGGTAATTTAAAATTTACTTCTTCATTTCTACACCGATTTACTTCAAATTGATACTGAACATCTCTTATGACAATACGGTCAATCTCAACTATGCATGGCCACATTACCAACCATGGGATGCCCCGGTCACATAGACCAAGCCCACCCAAAAATGTTGTTTTAACATAACTTCTTCATTCATTTTTAACCAATTGACTTCAAATTAATACTGAACAACTCTTATGACAACACGGTCTATCTCGACCATCAATATCCACATAACCCACCCCAGGGCCCCGCCCACATAGGCCATACCCACCCAAAACTGCCTTTTTCATCCGTCCATCCGTTCTGGCCACTATCTACCCCTACACTATAAGTACTAGAACCTTGAAACTTAAACACATGGTAGCTATGAGCATATGTGCGACAGTGCACTATTTGGAATTTTGATCTGACCCCTGAGTCAAAAGTTATGGGGGTTGGACTGGGGCCGGGACAGAGATTTTCACTCATTTGTGTTAGGTTATTGTACATTAATTGTTTCATTTCTTCAACGATTAACTTCAAATTGATAGTGAACATCTCTTATGACAATACGGTCAACCTCAACTATGCATGGCCCCATTACCAACCCTGGGGCGCCCCGCCCACATACACCAAGCCCACCCAAAATTCTGTTTTAACATAACTTCTTCATTTATTCACCAATTGACTTCAAATTAAAACTGAACATCTCTGATGACAACGCGGTCTTTCTCGACCATCCATGTCCACATAACCCACCAAAGGGCACCGCCCAAATAGGCTACATACACCCAAAATTACCTATTCGTCCGTCCGTCCTGGCCACTATCTACTCCTACACTATTAGCATTAGAACCTTGAAACTTAAACAAATGGTAGCTATGAGCATATGTGCGACAGTGCACTATTTGCAATTTTGATCTGACCCTTGGGTCAAAAGTTATGGGGGTTGGGCTGGGGCCGGGTCAGAAATTTTCACTCATTTTCGTAAGGTTATTTTACATTTACTTCTTTATTTCTACACCGATTTACTTCAAATTGATACTGAACATCTCCTATGACAATACGGTCAATCTCAACTATGCATGGCAACATTACCAACCATGGGATGCCCCACTCACATAGACCAAGCCCACCCAAAAATGTTGTTTTAACATAATTTCTTCATTTATTATTAACCAATTGACTTCAAATTAATACTGAACATATCTTATGGCAACACGGTCTATCTCGACCATCCATATCCACATTACCCACTCCAGGGCCCCGCCCACATAGGCCATACCCACCCAAAATTGCCTTTTTCATCCGTCCATCCGTTCTGGCCACTATCTACCCCTACACTATAAGTACTAGAACCTTGAAACTTAAACACATGGTAGCTATGAGCATATGTGCGACAGTGCACTATTTGGAATTTTGAACTCACCTCTGAGTCAAAAGTTATGGGGGTTGGACTGGGACCGGGACAGAGATTTTCACTCATTTGTGTAAGGTTATTGTACATTAATTGTTTCATTTCTTCAACGATTAACTTCAAATTGATACTGAACATCTCTTATGACAATACGGTCAACCTCAACTATGCATGGCCCCATTACCAACCCTGGGGCGCCCCGCCTACATACACCAAGCCCACCCAAAATTCTGTTTTAACATAACTTCTGCATTTATTCACCAATTGACTTCAAATTAAAACTGATCATCTCTGATGACAACACGGTCTTTCTCGACTATCCATGTCCACATAACCCACCAAAGGGCACCGCCCACATAGGCTACATCCACCCAAAATTACCTATTCGTCCGTCCGTCCTGGCCACTATCTACTCCTACACTATTAGCACTAGAACCTTGAAACTTTAACAAATGATAGCTATGAGCATATGTGCGACAGTGCACTATTTGCAATTTTTATCTGACACTTTGGTCAAAAGTTAAGGGGGTTGGGCTGGGGCCGGGTCAGAGATTTCCACTCATTTTTGTTAGGTAATTTTACATTTACTTCTTCATTTCTTCAACGATTTACTTCAAATTGATACCCAACATCTCTAATGACAATACGGTCAACCTCAACTATGCATGGCCCCATTACCAACCCTGGGGCGCCACGCTCACATAGACCAAGCCCAACCAAAATTTTGTTTAAACATAACTTCTTCATTTATTATTCACCAATTGACTTCAAATTAATACTGAACAACTCTTATGACAACACGGTCTATCTTGAGCATCCATGTCCAATCTACCCAACCCAGGGCCCCGTCCACATAGGCCACGCCCACATCAAATTTTGTTTTGAAATAACTTCTTCATTTATTCACCAATTGACTTCAAATTAATACTGAACATCTCGTACGACAACACATGCGGCGTGGGGATGCGCGTCGGCCGCGGCCGCGAAGTTTCTAGTTTGTATTGTTTAGCTTTCAAAATTAAATATTTTTTTATATAAATGATTTCCACTAATTGCAACTGTTTATTTACAAATTTTCATTTCTACTCTATGCTTTCATAAACAGTTGTACTACTAACCGTCACAAGCTGGACTTGTTCAGCGCCGGCTATAGAGAAATGTGTACATCATTATAATTTTACCATATTGTTATTAACACCTTTAGTTTACCACTTTAGTAGGATGAACACACCAGACCTAAGATTCACATTTGCTTAAAATAGATTTGTTAAGGGATGTTCATACATACTCTTAATCACAGCTGAAAAACATTGTTTTGTAAATGTTAAGCTGGAATCAACTTTGGAATATTTAGAACATAAATGTTTTATATAAAACATCAGTTCTTACGGCATGCTTTTCCTTCGTGTTCTTTTTCGTAATTGCATAAGTGTATCGTGCACATTTAGAACAAGGACATTTATAAATTAAACTCAGCAATAGTTCTTTTTGCGATGAGAGCTTGTTTTAGATTTATTTGTCACACAGAGCTCAGTACTATTGTATTATTTATTAAAAACACTATAGTCACCGCCTTGGAATGGGCAATACAATGCATAATGGGTTTAAACCGATTTTGGGGAGCTCCAAACCTCGCAATAAGCTCAGTGAAATTCTATAACTTAACATATTTACATAATTGAGACCACAGGAAATGTCACGCAGATAATGAAAACATGAATGGTAATAAATATGTAAATAAAAAAACAAATTTGGAGATTAAACACGCAGCTGCATCAGCAGTAGAGAAACCTTTTAAGACAATGAGGTCCTTTATTAACGGCAATTATCGTAATGCCAAACGACGAGGCACAGCACTAATGGACTAGACAAAACAGACAAATACGCAACGAACAAACAAACACGAATAAAACTGTGGTCAACGCATTGGAACTGTTAATGCCAAGCATGTGAGGATGAAACTGGTTTTAGGGTCATCCAAATTTCACACTTGGCAAAGATAATTCCTAAAACATATGCGTCTTTATAAAAAATTACCCTTATGGCATCACAATTCAATTTGAAAACAAAACAAGACTAAATCTGTAAAGTAACTATGGTATTTGTCACAATTTTTATATAAAAAACCCTTTAACAATTACGTTTCAAATGAAGAAAAATTAACAATAAGTATCTTTATACAAAGCTGACTTAAAAAATAGAAATAACACAAACACAAAATGTGTTATAAGCCGTTATCAGCATGACATGTACAGGTCCTTTGAAGGAGCCAATCCTGCTTTTGATTTAAACATTACAGTATGTTTTTTTATCTCCTCGTTGATTTTACAGTTTTGAGGCATACATATGGTATTCGTACAGTCCTAAAAGTAGTCCGACATGTTCACCTCATAGACTTAAAAGTAGTCGGATTAACGTATGAAACAGGCTTAAGAGATGTCAAACATGATTTTTATATGACAAGATATAGGTATGCTAAAAAAAAAAATATTCAAACTGACAATTCAACACAAATGCATAATGTTAGCAATGATTAATGCTTTGTTTCCATTTTAATGCAAATATCACATGAGGTCGCTGACTTATAAAATTCAATATGTACAGACTTCATACTGTATGAAAAGTACGAGCAGAACACCCATTTACTTGTCTTGACTGACACACATCGTGCTATTATATTATGTCTCCTGCTTGTGCAACTGAATGCTCACTTTGTTTGTACATGTTTGCCTTTCATCTTAAAACGTTCTTCCAACGACATAATGTCTCATACACGTTATCGTTAGGATTTATTCAACGCACTAAAAACACAATTAAATATGTTACGATTAATCGCACACGACATGATCTTGCATGCAATCCCAACATTAACTATCATAAACATGTTTAATGTAACAGGCCAACACACGTTATATAACGAAATATTAAACAAAAAATTTAACGATCCAAGTCTGACCTGTTCGAACTGAAAGATAAAAATGAAGATTACACGTGACAATATACTGAAGATATTGACGACAGACCACTCAAACCTTTTGAAGCCCTTGATATCAGCGTGAATATTACACAGCCGCTTGGTAAACAAACAATGCGATGTATTTAATTCACGATCCTAGATGAAGGTTATTATTAAGAATGGAATAGAATAGAAGATAATGCAAACACGAGTGATTCCTTTAAACAAAACCGGTTTATTATTGCAAGGACAATTTCATTTAAATTTAATATAGCAACATAAAAATATTTATTTACAACAATACCCTCAAACATAAAAAAGAAATAACAATATTCTCGAAGCTTTATCACGAGACAAATGTCTGTGACCATCTGCAAGTTAAATCACAACAACAATCAATTAATTGTTATAACAACATGAAAAAAAACCCAGCTTATTCACAATATAAACAGTCGACAACTGGGGATGCAAACAATATCTTAAAAAAAATGTTTATATAAGCAAACAATAATGTGTTTACAGAGTCACGGCTTTTCAGTTATCAACATTGTAATGCAACTTTTATTTGTTAGTTTGTACGATATTCTCAAACGCACTGGCTCCTTTTTAGATAAACAATCAAAAACGCATATCAATTACAATAGTGTAAACCACATGATGCTTGTGAATACACATGTACAAATAAACGAAACCGTGCAGTATTATACTAAGTTAAATGGTCTTTTTTATATTTTAAATTGAAGAATGCATTTTATTCATCTTATTTGTTTTCGCATTCTCAAACAAAATTTCACGGTCGAAAATGCTTTTTACTTATTTTTTTCGGATAGTTTTCGTAAACCTAGCAACCGAATATGTGTCTGACAATTATACTGAAATGACGTGCTTATTCCCGAAATTGACCTATATCGTCTTGTCGAGTTTCATCAACCGAGGTAAGGTAATGTTCGATTCCCGCATGATCATTTTTCTTACGGACGGACGGATGGACAGACCAACAGACGGAAGAATCGAGTGTAAACTTATCGTCCCCTCTATTGAAATAAACATCCATCGTAATTCCTGTTTACACCCTTTGCTTCGTAGCTGCTGAATAAAAAGTGTATCCATGCTACGCAAATAAGTAAATAACGATAGTTCTATCATTTTATATAGTAGTTAGAACAAATAACTAAAACCATTTTAATATTTAAATAACTTCTCCTGAAAGTATCGATAGAAAAAAAAGCAAATAAATAATTCTTTATATGCTACCATAACTATTAAAATACTAGAGCATGTCACAATAGTGACGAAAGAAACCCCACGACGACGCATACCGAAATAAGTTGCAATACAAAAATGTAAACCCTGGTACATGACCAGTGTTGATGACAGGGGCATTGTTAATACAACCAAGTGGAGAACCAACACAGAATGTTATATAGTAATTATTACACTGTTGCTCCCACAAAACTGTGTTCAAAGATATTGTCATATAAAAGTCTATATAATCATGTGACCCCTCGAGCCTACTGGTATTATTTTTACACATGTGTAGAAGTTAACACTGCGATGTTGCTGACCAATTATCAAACCTCTGGGCATTGTGTTTCTTTTTGCGATTGTTAAGACCACGGTGTTGTGCAGGAAATTTGACAGTTTTATTCATTGTATATATTTATAGTATGTACAGTATTTATCTTAGAAGTCCCTGTGGTTGGGACCCTTTTCAACTTATCCTTTAAAAATACTTCAATCGTCGTTAATTCTAAAGACGTTAGTAAGTTAGAAAATATTGTGGTGAGATCATTGGGGCTAACGATGCCATAATCGTAAGTTGATAATAATATCAACAGTGACGCAAACAGTCGCTGTTTAAAACTGATTCTGTGGCTGAAATTCGATGCTACATTTATGTCTGTAAAACAAATTGGTTAAGTTCATGTAAGACCTCATTCACCTTTAAATAAACGGCCAGTGTCTTCGATAAACAATTCGCTATTAAGGAGATAATAGTCAAAACAATTCATGATTTTTCCTTTGTCGTTTATACAAGTATTACATCGGAGAGTTTTATATTTTCATATTTCGATATATAAGAATGTAGTCTCTTAATGTAGACATACCTATCCCTGTCAGACGAAAATAACATGCGTACGTTTTTAAGGCCGTCACTTGCACGTCGATCCTTCTTAACAGATATAATATGTATTTAATGAATGTCGTAGATAAACTATAACAAAATATTGCCTTTTTATTTTAGTACGTGTCCACAGCAGATTCAGAGAGATATCAAGTGGTGAGTTAATACGTCCGAAATATTCTGATATTTTTTAAACAGCTCGATAATTTCCCAAAATAAAACAATCGTTCTAGTCTGTCCAAATTATCCGATCTAAATAAAATGTATATTCGTAAGGTTCATATTTTAATATCGATTCAATCAATTCCCCATAATTCACATGTGTCATTTTATGTATATTACTGTAACAGCAATTTTTTTTTTTTTAAATTTAACACAGTTAAAGTTAAAAGTCATATGCAATTTATTAAAAAATATTTTTTTTCTGTTTACGTTCTAAATAATGCGTTTGTGATAATGTGTCTATGGGGGTAGTATCATATGACCAAACGAACGAGATTCATACAATTACATAAACAATCTTTTAAATGCAATTAACCTTTCATTTTGGTTAAACAAATGTATTGCTTACTTGTCGTTCACTTATGAAAAATGTTTTTTTTTTCGCACGAGCATGTTGAATAAATCGATGTTATTTGACCAAAACACCAATACCAGTCAAGTTTTGTAATGGAAAAGGACACTTTAAATTGAAGCTAATTGTATTATAAGACGTGTAATGTCGGTTAAAATACAACTGCTAATAAATGTAATGACTAAACTTGGCATAGATATCATGACAAACGATATATTGTTCTTGTTTTAGTTTTTACAGGCTGTAATCGACTACCTGGATCGGACAGGGATTTCGGAAAAGGTGAGTCTCTTAGATTAAATTACAATTTATCCAGTCAGGTAAGTTTAATTAAGTAAAAAACATCTTTTTTAGCTCGATTGCAACGAAAGCCTAAGTTTAATGAAACGTTTTCGATTCCGCTATCATAGCTATAAAAAATGTTTCCTCTGAGAACTATCTTGAACCAGTGACCTCCGGGTCGCTAGGCGGATACCATATACACTACGTCACGGCGACTTGTAAATATATATATACTGTATACAATGAATATGTGAGGTTTCAAAGTAATCGAATTCATCTCAAGAAATCTATGTCGTATGTATGTTTTATTGTATTTTTGAATAGCCTCAAGCGACTGTTGCTAAGTGCCAATGCAAATTTCTGTATAGGTTCGAAATTCGAAAAACGATTTAGCACCAGTATAAATTGGCGAAAGCATAACATAACCTACTTAAAGATTTGTACTCTGTACATAAAATTACGATACCATTCATTTTTTTATTGGAAGTCATGGAAACCGGTACAATACAAATGTATAGACGACAATTTTATTTGAAGAAAACGACTATAGAAAAATAATCGATAAAGGGGTGATACGTAAGTCATTGTTCCTACATTCGCCCCATATGTCTTAGCGGGAAAGTATGTGATATTTGACGTTTGACTTGTTACTAATGACGTCATGAGCACGTACGCTTAATATTTTAAAAATTTGTTTTTCTGTGTTTTATTTTGCCTTTTGTATCTAATTAAATTACATCTTGGTATCAAATTGCTTGTTTTGTTGAATCTGATCTAATTTTACTAATAATGATGACTTCATAGTTCATTCCAAATAAAACGACCAACATCAAAACATCGACTGATTTAACAACTTCCTGTTGAATATGACTTCATCAGCATTTACACATTCAATTTTAATATTTGTAAAATACGTTTTTTTTTGCTGTTTTTGTTACTTTCTATGGATTGAATGTAATTCATCTTGGTATAAAATTGTTTGTTTTGATGAATCTGATTCATTTTTACAATAAAATATTACTTATTTATTAAGTCTTAGTAATATGACACATCGGCTGATATAAGAACTTCCTGTTGAACATGATATAAAACAATATATCATGCTGCATTATATCAGGCCGGTATCATTGTAGCGGTATTATAAACTGTCAAATTAGGTCAAAGATAAGTTTGACTGTTCAAACATTTCATTAAACAATATTATTCATCTTATATATAACAAGAACAAACAATTTTATGACCTCAATGTATCACATTTAATAAATAATTATTCATGAGGATTTATTAAATAATGCGTGTTTTTATTCTGCATAAAACCGCTCGAACTATTAAAAAATAACAATGAAAATAAATACTAGCAGAATAATACTATTTTGAATAATTGGATTGTATTATGATATCAAGAAAACAATGTTACATTTAATAATTTGTCCTCGCAGGGATTTGAACTAATGTCGTTTTGCATACAAATCGTACGACTAACAATTTTTTAATCCCCTTTTGTAATTTAACAGCAAATTTTAAACGCCATTACTTTTTAGTAAGAACATTATATTGATTTCGATAGTATCAAAAACAAAAATCGATAAAAATGACTTACTGTTTTTACAAATAAAATCATTATTTCCTATAGGACTTCGTTTCATGCGAACCGTGCTGAACAGAAGCAGAATTTAACTTTAAAATCATCATGGCTCGTTGGAACTTCCAATCTAATTTATAATGTTTCTCATGCAATTATCCGATAATCAAATCGTTTCCAAAATAATGTTAGACATTGATGATGAAATGGTTCGCACATGCTGAAAAACAAACTTACACGAACCAGTTTAAAATCTAACGAAAGGACGCACATTTATTTCATATGGGTCACCACTGTTGTATTAATTTCAGAAGTTCAGTCAGCATTAGTTGCAATAATGTAACTCTGGACTCCGTTAACACTACGTTTCGAGTTACAAGTCGAGAGGATTCAAGCAATGGAGCAAAATCAAAATCTATAAAATAACATTTTCTCCGGCAATTAGAGTAAGGGTCACCCAAGAAAACAATTTGTATTCATTCCCAGACGAAAAAAAAAAACACAGTAAACGAGATAAAACATACTTTTATCGAAAATTAGATTTCCCAATAAAAACTCGGTCAAATTTCGGCCATGACAGTTACCGCGTGATCTCGCGAGATTTGAAAAAGAAATGTAGGAGGAGCTATGCCATATAAGGTAATCCTACTACGCATTTATGTAGGCCGCCATGTTGGCTTTATTGAAAAATACTACGATTTCCATATATGGGTTTCTGGCCTATTTTCTGATTGGCTGCCAAAAACTTATGCAAATAAGGTCAAACCGGAAATTCCCACGTTTTGTTGAAGATGGCGGACAATCTAGGCGAAATCACTCTGATCCTTTTTTTGGTTTTGGAAAAAGTGGAAATAACGCTATAATTGGTATGTTTCATTAGAAATTTTTACTCGTATGAACTGGAAATTCTTTTTTGTCCTCAAATAGTTCAAGTTTAATGCTCTACGCTGTAAGATAAGTCTTAAAATCATGCCGGTGTGATTCACCCCGGCACTTGCTCCATTGAAAAGACCTTTTCGTTTCATAACTGTCGCCGGACGTAGGACTAAGACAGTTATGTTTATCACAACTAAGTCAGCATATGCAAAATGACATTGGTTGATTCTTTGGTTAACAATACGGTGTATCATCCTCTAAGGGATGTCATATTAATTGATATGCAATGTTTGTTTGTTTATGAACCGTTAACCAGTATTGCGAGAGCGCGGAAACCCATGATATAATACATTACTATAATGATTTGTGCGTCGCATGACTACGAAAACAAAAATGATTACTCGTGTCGGATGTATCGAAGAATATATATTGACTATTGCATGACCGTGGTGTTCCGTCGGGTGGTATCGTGCGGGTTAATTGTGTATTTCACGAGCCCTCAATTGGCATTGTCGATTTCGCAAAGAAAGCCCTGCATTTGGTCAATTTGTCATAGTAATTTGCGTGACATACTTGTCAATTTGATTTTGATGGTTTCCTCCTATGTCTTATTGTAATATATTTATTGTTTTATATTTGAATACAATGCTACATTTAAAAAGTTTCAATTTTGTGTATCTTTTAATTAGAGAATGTCACTACCTTTGACCTCGTTTGTTAATTAAATATCACTTAGTAAAATGTGATTGTATGTCCGACATTCGATTTAAATTGTCTTTTTACGATACTCAAAGCAAGTGCCTTAAACTTTTATAACATTTATCAAATTTTGTGAATAAATGAGCATCTATAAAATTATATTTTACATTTACCCGCACGAACTTTTCAACGAAATTATATATTAATAGAACCGTACATTTTCTTTATAATAAAATAATTATAATATAAAACACACACATTTATATTTAATTGTTTGTTTTCGCCGGGATTCGAACTCATTTCATTTGGAATCAAAGTCATACGCGTTTCAATTTTCTATTTAGATTTCATAACGCCATTATTATAGTAAATGCAACTAGTTTAGATTTAGCTTTATTAATAAAATTCGTGATAAACGGTTTATTTGTTCTTTTAAAACTATTTATTAAATAAGCAGAAAGTTCAATATTTTTCTTAGCCATAAGTTTTATTTTGCTGTGTATGTAATATATGATATTTTTTAAGAATCTATGTTTTTTTCTAAATTTCTGTTGTCCAAATCTCTGAATATATTTCCGGTAACCAACTTCAAAAGTGTGAAAATCCGTATTCATTTTCCATAATCTGCAAACATATTATACAGATTAAAAATTCATAAATAAAGGGACCTGTTCACGGTTTGGTAAATGGACAAAATTGAAAAAACCGATGTTTCCGATTTGCAAATTTTCTTTTTAAATATGTTATGTGCGAGGCAGCAATAATGCGAAAAAATGTATCATGCTCTTAAATATTCATTACAATTATACATCTTTTGACGATTTCAAAACCTGAAAATTATAAAGCGTAACAGATGCGAAACGATTGAATAATTTGAAGAGTTTTGTTGTAATAGTTAAATTATGTGACTCTACCTGGATTGCGTTTGTTTAGTATAAAATACACGGTGACCTGTGTCAGCATGGATGGCAGTGTAGTTCAAGCGTTATACTTTTACTCAAATGGTCAGTGGATCGAATCTAGTTTTGACGCTCTAAGTTCCGTCAATACTCTTAAACGTTCAAGATTCGATATGTATTTTTACACAATTACAATTACAGCTCTCGCTAAGAAAATTCGAAGCGAGTAAATTCGAGATATAAAANATTCCATTTAAATCAAAAATAATTTACCATTTGTCATCATATCATCTGTCATAATGTACTGTACACGGGTATAAACTCGATAAACTTTCGCACATGTATGTGAATCACTCTGGTAAAAAGTTACCACTTTGTTCATTGTCTCTAAAATGAATTGTCAGATAAAACAAAAATGGTACTTAACCTTATGTTGTTGTCGCCCTCTTTTGTTATTGATATTCAAAATACCACATGATTTTGACGCTCTAAGTTCCGTCAATACTCTTAAACGTTCAAGATTTGATATGTATTTTTACACAATTACAATTACAGCTCTCGCTAAGAAAATTCGAAGCGAGTAAATTCGAGATATAAAACGAATATTAATTCGGAATTAACGCTATTTACTTTCTTACTATGGCTGCAAAGTGAGCGGCATTTACAAATTAAACACACATAATACAGGGTATGAAACGGCGAAAACTACCTGTCTCGGCATGGACGTCGCCATCTTGACTATCACGTGATAACCCCTCTGACTTGAGTCGTTTAAAACTTACCAAACGTGCGTAGGCCGCGTGCGTAATTTACAAGTATTCATAATACTTGTGCTTTGCAATATCTAAACCGTACATTTGGTCACTGGTATGACGCAGTGGGTTGCGACCAAGGCCTCAGTAAGAATGTATTACCTATAGAAGAAATAAGCACAATTATAAAATGTGTTATTGAAAACATCAACTTCATGAAAAAATACAATAATTTTTGTCGACTCTCTCAATTATCAGACGCTACGAAAAGGTGTTTCTATTTGTATCAGCATCCTCGTAGTTGCGCGAGTTGTTAATCACTTTTCAGGAAACTATTTACATTAAACATAATTATTTAGTATACGTTTTTGATTTCTACAAACAAACAATAATAACTTAACTGAATATCACTTATCACATAACATTGTTTGTCAACTAACTAAGAATAATACCATCAACAAGGTAATGCTCACATGTATAACTTATTTCAAAGGACAACTACTCGAACTGCATTATTATATTCCTATTGTGTAGATTTGTGTAAAAACGTTGTCCAAATGTACAATTCCAACGCCTTACTCAACTCTGTCTTCGTTGATTTGTTTTGTTTTTTTCCTTTCTAGAATATGATTAAATAAAATCGATCCTGAAAAAAAACAATAATTAAAAAGAATGACATAGACAACATATTACCAAAATGTAATGGTAATGAAACAGACATGATGTTAACAAGCAAATTCGTTGAATTGATATCCCCCGCCGAACTAGCGCTTTTTCACAGAAAAAAACAACATTTTTTTCAAGATACAAAGGGCCATAACTGCGTTATTAACAGATGGTGTGCAATGCCATTTGGCATGAATCATCCTCTTATCCAAATATATACTCATACCAAGTTTCAATGAAATCCGCCAATGAACTTCCAAGATATGGCTCCGGACACAAAAGTGCCTATAGTAAAAATCATGTTTTCAAGATACATAGGGTCATAACTCCGTTAATAATAGATGGTGTACAATGGCATGTGGCGTGCATCATTCTCTTATCCATATACATACTCATACCAAGTATCAATGAAATCCGCCAAAGCACTTCCAAGATATGGCTCCGGACACAAGATACAAAGGGCCATAACTCCGTTATTAACAGATGGTGTACAATGCTATTTGGCGTGCATCATCCCCTTATCCATATATATACTCATACCAAGTTTCAATGAAATCCGCCATAGCACTTCCAAGAAATGGCTCCGGACATAAAATTGCCATAAGTAAAAAGCATTTTAAAGATACAAAGGGTCATAACTCCGTTACTAAGAAATGGTGTACAATGCCATTTGGCGTTCATCATTCTCTTATCAATATATATACTCATACCAAGTTTCAATGAAATCCGCCAAAGATCTTCCAAGATATGGCTCCGGTCACAAAAGTGCCTATAGTAAAAAGCATTTTTTCAAGGGCCATAACTCCGTTATTAACAAATGGTGTACAATGCCATTTGGCGTGCATCATCTTCTTATCCATATATATACCCATACCAATCCGCCAAGCACTTCCAAGATATGGCTCCGGACGGACGGACGGACAACGCCAAAACAATATCCAACAACAACAACACTTGAACCCAACAACAGCCGTACTCATCGGCCATCAGCCGACATACCAAACAACAACTGAAGAAAAAACAATTAATCATCTAACAATCCAAACAACCACAACATCAGCAACTACAAAAATTCCACCGCTACTACCAAAAACGACGCGCCCTGAACTAACCGAAACAGATTCCACCATAATACGACTTTGTGATTTCACCACAATAGGACTTTGCGATTCCACCACAATAGGACTTTGCAATTCCACCACAATAGAACAATTCTTACTTCATTACCCATATACCAGCCTAATAACGAATATTGATCTCTCGCGTGCCCGCTTTTCCGGTCTTCGCAAGAAACATTTACGTATATTACTAGCTACGATATTGGTAATTGAACTCCATTAAGAGGTATTATAATATGCGAAGGCCCCTCAATGTCCGCGACTCAACACACTAATAGTATAACACACGTCGTGTTAAATATAACCAAGAACCTGAAAGATGAAGTCAAAGGGACAAAATACAACGCACTGGGGTAGCAATATCTATCAAACTTGGTATTACTTCACTGAAATAGAAATCAACCAGGACTAAGAAGAAAAAATAAATGGCATGTTTATTCGAACAAGAGCTATACACATTGAACAAAATGAAAAAAATTCTTAGTACTGTGCAAATTAAGAAAAACGACATTATGAAAGTAAAACCATACACAAACTGAAAATAAACAACAAAGAAATCAGAGACACAAAAACTATATTAAACGAACAGAGTAAATTTTACTCAAACCTTTACACACAAAAAAACACATTTAAAGTACAACAATCGTAATACATCAACTTTTTTTGAAACCATATACAACATCTCACAGAAGCTGAGAAACAATCATGTGAAGGCTTATTAACTGAATACGAGTGTCTTACTGCTTTTAAAGAAATGGGTTATAACAAAGTCCTGGTTCAGATGGATTATCAGCAGAATTTTACAAAGTTTTTTGGGATGACATAAAAACATATTACCTGAATTCTTTTAACCTCTCAAATGCAAGTGGACACTAAACCCAACTTCAAAAACAAAGTATCCTCACACTCATCTCGAAGCCAGGTAAAGATTTAGAGTCACTTAACAATTGGAGACCCTTAAGCTTATTAAATAATGATTTCAAAATTGCAACAAAAGCAATAGCTAACAGAATCTCAAAAGTTATATCGTCAATAATTGCGTCAAGACAAACTGGATTCATGAAAGGTCGTTATATAGGTGAAAAATAAGGACAATTTTTGAAACAATCCACTACTTAAATAATAAAAACAGACCAAGCTTGCATCTTTTCGCAGACTATGAAAAAGCCTTTGACAGTTTAGACCACGACTTTATGGTTAAATGTCTTGTAAAATATAATTTTGGGCCTGAGCTAATACAATGTAAAAAGCTTTTCTACAACGACATAAATACTATTATAATAAAAAATGGTCATTTTTCTGAGCCAATAGCCATACAACGTGGTGTAAAACAAGGGTGGCCCTTGTCAACGACCCTTTTTATTCTCAGTATCGAAATACTGTCAAATTATATCGAGAAAAATGAAAATATTAAAGGAATAAAAGTAAACGACCTTGACATAAAACAAACCCTTTTTGCAGATGACACAACCTACTTCATTGATAGAACAATTAACTCATTCACTGCTTTAATAAACGCAATACAAGTTTTTAGTGAAATATCCGGCTTAAAACTAAATAGCCAAAAATTAACAGTAAATTTAAGGAGTACAAACACTTTATCTGGACCTCTGATGGAGCTAAAACGCTTGGTTTCTATTTCACAAATGATGAAAATCTCGATACGGCATAAAACATTCAACCAAAATTACAAGAATTTACAAAATGCTTAAAACAATGGGAACACAGAAAAATAACATTAATGGGAAAAGTGACTGTTGTCAAAACATTTGCGCTGCCCAAAATAATGTACTATCTGACAATGTTTCCACCCCTAAAAATGACACAATACAAACAATTATTAAAAACATTTTCCAATTTATATGGATTGGAAAACCTGAAAAAATCAAAAGAACAACATTAGTTAAACCTATTGAACAGGGTGGACTAAATTTAACAGATATACATGCTTTTATACATTCCAATACGGCTAGCTGGGTCAAAAGATTGACAGACACAAATAATAAAGGCCAATTGCAAATCTTTTATCAGAAAGAATTAAATAAATATGGTGGCGATCTGGTGTTTGAGTGTCCTTTAGAAGAAAAAACATATTATCACAAATTTTAAAAACGAATTTCTTAGAAATATTCTCTTATCATGGAACAAAGTTAAATCATATGATAAAGCAGGACACATCAATAAATCAATATTATGGAATAATTCAACAATAGCACAGAGTAATCAATATACATATTTCTATAGTAATTGGTATAACAGAGGCATTAAATTCTTAGAACACATATTTGACTTCAGGTCTTTTACAACTTTGACACCTTTAAAAATTTGTACAATATTCCTACAAATGATAACCTCAAATATTACACACTCATCAAAAGTATTCCAAAAAGCTACAACAAAAAACTAATTGTAGAAGATTTGTTAAACATAAACCATGACACATTACTTGAAAAAGCTAAGTACAAAGAAAGCATGTAAATATCTATATAACCTACAACAAACCTTTGATGAAAATAAAACTAAACAGCAGCAAACATGGGAAAGTATATTGACTTCGTATAACTATATTATTGTTTGGAAGAACACATACCAAATACCATTTAAAGACACAATTGACAATAACTTACGCCACTTTCAATATAAAATTATCCAACGTACATTACCTACCAATGCATACCTGTATAAATGTAAATTAACACCTTCTAATATATGCTCATTCCGTGCTGTTATAAAGAAAGTTTAAAACATATTTTGTATGAATGTAATATTGTACAACCAATATGGAGAGATCTTGAAAACTATTTAGCAAGCAAAGATATATACATTGACTTTAACGTGCTTGACATAGTTTTTGGGACACAAAAAGGTGGTGCACATAATATTAACTTCATACTCATTCTTATGAAATCATATATATTCAATGTTAAAAGAGACATGAATCTCTAAATATTGAGATTTTCAAAAATGCTCTCACAATGAAAATAAAATTGGAAGAAACAATAGCGTTTGAAAGAAATAAAATAGATTTACACAAAAACAAATGGCAGAAATGTGTCAAACGCTAACATGATCTTGCCTATATCGTAGTATTCCTTTCTGTCTTACCTTTTCCCTTTATTCCTACTGAAACTCCGTATAAATTAAAGCGTTACTTTCTAATAATACTTTTATTTAAAGCTCATCATCCCCCTCTTTTACTATCGTCCTTCTCTTTTCATTTTTTTCTATATAATATTTAAGCATCATCTCCAACAAAATCTACTTCAATTTTTATGCGGAAATTGTATATAATATGAACATACTTTAATAACAATAATTGATATGTTAATGTTGTAAATGTATAACCCTGTTTTTAATATGTATACGAGATGTATGTTTAAATTGAATAAAAAAAAAATAAAAAAAATAACAGGACTTTCTACTGGAAATTTGCGTTATTATGATAAACATGGAAACACATCAATCTTACCATATACGATGCATATCTATCCCTCATACTAATTTCAACACAACAAGAAACCATTGTAAACTAATCCATAAAATATGTAAGGAAATGATAACATAATCGTTTGTGATTTTAACTTAAAACAATCCTGTTAGAACCCTAAGGGTGATGTGACGCTTAAGCCAAACATCTTCTAAAATTGCTAAACAACATCAACTTTGACTTTATTAATGATGGTCAAATAACGCGTTCCCATTAATAAATGTCTATTTATGAAGTGTTATCTTGCAACCAAACTGCCAGATAAGCAATACACAAACTATAAAAAAAAGATATAATCGCCTTAAAACAGTAATTTCAAAGCATTCTTCAGCATAATCCGCAAACATCTTGCAATTGGCTCGAAGATATCATAGCATTAACATTCAAATGTACGTCCCAATTAACTTATCATTTAGGTACTTTTAAGAATGATTTGACGCAGCGGACATTTTAAGTCGGCCCGAAATCGCCGTAATGGCATACTGAAGTATTTCCTCTAACATTTGTCCGATATTTTATTTTATGTTTGTTTCCAACATGTCTTCAATTTTTGACAAAGACAATGCGTTTTATTGAAATGCACTCACATACAAAATTATGATCGCATTTTATTAGTTTATATCATATCGAATGAATTGACACACACACACACACACACCTATAAGTTATGTGTGTCTTTGTTTAAATAAACGATACGCCCTGGTCACTGTGGTACTGTTCTTTGGTTCTTTTGTTGTCCTGAAAAGGCATGGCTGTCACTGTCTTTCCTGAATTAACGAATATTACAATTACCACGTTAGCAAATGATATTTATATAAGAATAATCATTCTACCAGGAATATAAAAAAAACATTACATGAGCACGTATTTGAGTTGGTCGCAAAAATGTACGACACATACACAAAGGTGAAAGATTAATACATTTACACAAACGATTTGAATAAAGTCTTTTACAAAATGCTGATTCGTACCTTCGATAATAACTTCCACCAGCAAAATAACTAAGAAGACATTGACAGCCAAACCTTTATAAAACAAAATCTCAATTGCAATCTGCCGTTAAGCCTATCCGTTCAATACAAATGGTAGATAAACATAGTGTATTCAACTACCTTAACCATGAACAGTACAAACACAACAACCAAAAATGTTTAAGAATTAACAGAAATTTTAATACAATATTTGAGAACGAATAACTTTCGTAAAATCAAATTTAAGACCATAATACTTATACGTTAAACATTTCTTTCAGTCAACAAAAAAAAGTTTGAATTCATAAAATTAAACATAAACTTACATTTAAAAAAATTAGATTTACTTCTTAAAATGTTAATAAAAAATAACATCGTTCAATAATTTAAATAAAATAATTTTACAAAATGATTTGTTTCATAGGTTGAACACATTTTACGTCCTTCAAAAAGGCCCAATTTTCTGAAATGTCCGAAAGTGATTTTAAATCTGGACTAGCATTTAAATAGCCATTGAATTAAAGTACAGGGGTAAGGTTTAAATGTAACAGACACAGCTTGTATTTCGGACCAACTCCAATGAATAAGGAGTTTAAGCCTGGGATAAGAATATTTCAAAGAATAAAATAATAAATAATATTTATGGAAGTATTCGGTCTTTAAGTTATGCCCCACCTGCAAAACAATTGAGTGCTTAAAATTATATCAAGGTATTACATGATTGATACACATAATATTCTGAACAATTCAGGTTGCTACAATTTGTCTTTAAGGTCTTTTATCATTTTAAAAGGCCACGACATATAAATCAGGTTATTTGTAAATCTGTGCATGACGAACACAATTATTCTCTGGACAGTGTCAACAGAGTTATTTGTTTTACTTATACCTATTTGACCTACACGTTTTGCTTTGGACTAAAGACAGTCGCACATCATATTAAATTATTCTACAAAGTCATTTGAAAATCTATCAATTTCCTTTTGTTTGAAACTTTTACTTTAAAGGGACTTGTTGACAGAATAACAATTGTTTAAAAAAATATAAATATGAAAGAACAATGATAACTAGGCAGCAAAGTAACACTCCATTCGTTGCCGTATCATGAAAATATATTTTCATCAAACGAGAGAGTAAGTCTATTAAAATGTATGCAATCGCTACCATAAACTACGTAATGCATGACGCAATATAACTGTCATAACTTCAGAAAGCCAAATGCTTATTTTTCCGGACAACAGCAGGCCAGCATTAAAGGATCGTTTTTTATTTTATATTTTGAAATGATCCATGTTATACTAGAGTTCCTAAATTTCGTTGAATACTTCAATAATGGCATTTAATGATAAAAATACCAATATCTGTGAACAACCCCTTGTAAGGGTGACTTTGTATAGTGAACTCTTTGTGTGAGACCTCATCATTTCTTGTCACTTTCCAATACAATTTGAAAGTCATTGAATGCTTGCCACAATAATGGTCCGAACAAACATACGTACATAAATACAACGTATTTCGCAACGTAAATGTCCTTGCACTATCACCCTATACTTGTTTATGAAGTCCTGTGTAAACAAATACAACATGTTAAACAAACATGTACTATAAATGAAGTTGATTTTTCCCTATATGCAATCAGTGTAATATATGATCTCAATCAAGTATAAATTTAACAACTGTATTCATACATTTGCTAGCAATAAAACACTAAAATGGCATTAATATAATGATTAATGATGTATTGTTCTTGTTTTAGGTTGGTTTCGAGTCTCGCCTGCCAAAGACAACGGTGAGTTTGCAGATATGTATAGAAATGTTCACATTTATTTACGGTTTGAAATTTATGCATAAGGTCAGTGCCAGGTGAATACGTTGCAAGCTATACCACTTTTATTATTCATACAGTATGAAGTCGCCTCGTGTTTACAGGCTAAAGGAAAATCCTTGTTTACGTCAACGTCCATAGATGCTGAAAATCCTGTTCACACAATTATTACGTATGTTTGCATAATTTTAATTTGTGACAAGAAATACTATAAGCTTAATTGCAAATGAAACCCCTTTATGCGGCCGTTAACTGCGGCAATAAGTGGCACAACGTCCATAGATCACCATGCGTCAGACTTGAGACCAGTGTAGGTGTGAAACAATCGCATATCAATACATGTAGGCGTTTCAACCGCAGTGCGTATTGCACAAGATGCGCGCAAATCTATCGTATCAAGCGCAGACCATTTTGAATAGTATTCTACATGTTTCATCAAAAGTGTGTATTTCCAATCTAACAATCATGCGTTTGATCTGCGTCTGGTTTGTGACTAAAGCTTTAGTAAGAATATATTACTTATAGACGAATATCAGCACAGATATAAATTGTATTATTAAAACATTAAATAAACGAAAATATACAATCATTTTAGGTCAACTTATGTGACGCTTCTCAAGGATGTGTCTATTTTAATCTGCATTACGCATTTGGTCGAGGTGTAACCCAATTATCGGCAGACTGTTCATGTTTTATAGACTTATTCAGATTAACTTTTTGATGTTCACTAACAAAAATATTAAACATTAACTTAATAATTGATATCAGGACAAATACCATTCTTTGTCAAATAGCTTTGACAAACACCAGATAAGATGTAACTATCAACATGTATAACTTATTTTAAATGACAACTACCTGATCTGCATCATTACATTTCGAAGCGGATTGTGTTGATTCGTGCGAAGACCGTTATTCCGAAATACAATCAAAACTCCATGTGTGTCTCTTTCTACGTTTTGGTTTAATTGTTTTCCTTTCTGGAATAACATATACTGATAAAGATCTCTGAAAACAAGAATATGAAGAAATTGCTTTTAGATCAATCATTTCGATTATTGTATTGAGGTCCAGTCACGTACATGGACGCTAAATTATTAGGTTTTTGAAAAGTTCTTGTCTTCTGAAACCTTAACGAACATAGAGTTCCTGTTTGGTATGTTTTCACGCTATATTGAAATAGTATTTTATAAGGTAATTTTATTAAATAGTTTAGTGTACCTCATTGGATGAAGAGTTCACCGTGTTTAAGTGATGATATGTAAAATAAACGGTATTTAAGAGATGACATCTTGAATAATCCAAACCATATAGATTAGTATTGCTCAAGTAAGATTGCAGTGATACAATATATATTTTGTTTCTGATTTTAATTAAATTTTAATTTAAGGATAAGCACATGTAAGACGTAGATAATGACACTCGCCTGCAGTAATTAATATATTGTTGTTGTCATATAATATGACACGTACATGTACGTTTTGACGTAATCATATACCGCGCAGATTATCATATGACATATTATTTAGTTAGGAACAAATACCAACATTTTTTTCATTGTTTAAGTAAATCGTTTTACAGTTTCTATGATTGGCATGTGCATCTAAACATTTAAGACTACAAATTGTATTGTTCATGTTCCATGAGTAAACATAACATATTTGATTGCATGTTAAGTCACTGTAAGCGTCATTTTATGTTAAAGATAATCTTGACAGTAGAAGTAACTTGGCATACATATGAAAAGTAATATGTGCATACATACATAATTATATCGTTCGATTAAAGTGATGTTCTTATACACACAGTACTGATTCTAGAGTATTAGTTAAATTGTATAGTGATGCTGAACACATGCAACGCATTTAGACACTCACACATTAAACAAGATGGGTTTATACGGAAACCGAGGTAACAGAAACATTTCGGTTACTATTGTATAATCCTCATTCGAGTGTATGTGACAACAAATTATCGAGACCTACGATTAAACATAATAATTGGTTCTTTTTCTCATATAAACACATGTATTTGCATCTAGTAATTATGCTAGATAAGTTTGATGGCGGTGCCCTTTTCAACTTATCCGTTATCCTTATTACTTCAATGGGCATCAATTCTTTATACGTTAGTACGTAATCACATAATATTTTGAAATTATGTTTGATACGTTTGCACATTATGGTGATGTATTATTTTATATTGTAATTTTATTTAATCGATTAGTTCATCTCATACTATAAAGCGGTCTATTCACTGTGTTCAAGTGAGAATATATATAATTAAAGGTATTTAAGAGATAACATCTAAACAAATATACAACAAATATTATTCCTCAAGTAAGATTGCAGTAATAAAACATATATTTTGTTGTTGTTTTTAAGTTGTTATTTGTTTTATTTGTATTTCAGATCAATCTTTTTGCGCGCGCTCTGTGGGTGAGTTGTTGTTTTGTGTTTTCGTTTTTTTTATGTTTACATGGAAACACCTCAATTGTTGATTCGATACGTAAGAAATATTATGTCATCGTTTCAAAACAGCTTGACAAATTCTAACACTGAAAATCACTTCTTCCTTGGCAATTACAAATAAAGAGTTTGTTTGACAAGTTTTTGTACATCAATATAATCACATCATAAACATGGAGTATTTAATATTGCAATCAATGATAAATACCAGGTTCCATTTAACTGAAATATAGTTTTAATATAGTTACGATTTGTAAACATTTGTGTTGTGATTACGTTTTTAACACGGGTATAAACTCGATAAACATTCGCACATGTGTCTGAATCACTCAGGTACAATGTTACCAATATGTTCATGGTCTCTTAACTGAATTATGAATAGAACGAGAATGGTACTAAACATTGATGTTCTCTATTGCTATTTATGTTTTAAATCTGATGCGATTTTGACGCTCTATTTCCTTCCATTCGCCGAAACGTTCTTTGTTTCTAAAAAGAACTACACGTTGTTTATGTAAATAGCTCATAACATGTTCATGTCCTATCGTTTTGTAATAAATATCTGGCCACTGTTAATTTAAAATAATGACGCGACTTGCCGAGCTGATACATTACAAAACGATAGGGTAGTAATCTGTTCTTCTATGTAGTATACCTCATTGCCTACATTTTAAAAAATGATGAATAGAATCGCTATAATCCTTAATTTTCATCTGACATTATTTTGTTGTATGACATTTGACGCGTTTGACATGTCGTCATGGGCCATTGCATTTAAAGCCCCATCTATAGTCAAAATCATCGAAAATTTCGCACAATATTTCAATAGCCAAACTTTCAACGCCAGATGTGGTCTGTTAACATAGAATTTTATAGGTCGAAATGCTCGTTTTTTTTTTTTTTTTTTTTNAACACTAACATGGTACTATTTTAATGTCCGTGTGTCGTATGAATAGATATCGTTGCGGGAGTTTTTTGTTTTTGTGCCACAAAAAAAAACAATAAAAAAAAAACGAGCATTTTGTATCTACTAATAAAAATCTATGTCATCAGACCACATCTGGCGTTGAAAGTTTGGCTCTTGCTGTAAGGAATATTTATTTTTTATTTGATATCTTATTTTACGAAATAGTTTACGATATTGTCGATGCTTTTGAGTAGTAATGGGGCTTTAATATTTGTAAAATGTGTATTTTGCTGATTTCTGTTTTCGTTGCTTTAATTTTCTTAACTGTAATATATATTGGTATCGAATTGTTAGTTTTTTTTAATCGGTTCATTTCTACCAAAACCGATGACTTTATAGTTTATTCCGAGTAATATAACGTGTCTACAAACATGAACCGATATAAATACCTACTGACTTTATATACATTTATATCGGGCACCTTTGCATCGGGTCAATATCAGCCTAAGTGTATGATTAAACATTTAAATGCTTTTACAAAACAATGTGTGTAGGTATTTAAGTAAATATTTAAGCATGTATCCAACTTAACGAAACGAGTCTTTTTGGAACGAACCTACATTCATTAATATGTAAGTGTTGGATTATGTATTAGAGGGTGCGGTTATATTTGGTATTTGTAGTACCAGTGGATATCACGTGTTGTTGTTGCCTCTCTTATTAAACAAAAGCGTGGATACGAATCATGTCGCTCATTAAAGGGACACTATCACAAGAGCCACCTGTAATGTTCGAATATTTCATTTACATGAATTATATTATAAAAGTGTTTTTGGATATTCCTATTTTTTCCTCAATTTAAACCTGCTTACGAATTACTATGATTCTTGCAAAAATCATAATAAGTGTACTAGTCATTTTACAGACCGTCTTAAAACACAATATCTTAAGTGTTAACTAAATCATAATTTCAACATTTTACTAATTGTATTGTGTTAACATTCATTTTGATATATCTTCTGTATGTTTCATCATATCATTACTATAAATACGTAAATAAATACGTAAATTAATCATGTATATTGACGCACTGGGTTTAAAGAAAATAGTGAGACACATGTTGTTGTTTTTTGTTTTTTTTTAAATTATAATAAATAAACTAAATAGTACTTTTAACGTAATATTGTCAACTTATTTAGAATAAAACAAACACCATCTATGAGGTTATGATCAACATGTTTAACTTTTTAAGGACAACTACTCGAACTGCATTATTATATTCCTTAGTGTATATTGGGTTGATTTATGCAACAAAAACGTTATACCGAAGTACAATTCCAACGCCCTGTATAACTCTGTCTTCGTTGATTTATTCCTTCTTAGAATAAGACAGCATGATAACAAATTCCTTGTGTTCTATCTCGAATCTGAGAAGACCCGTTTAGGAAGGCAATTCATGATGTGTATCTGGTTCTACGAAGATAATAATCTTAGGTGTTTTTCCTGCTACATGTACGTGTGCCTTTAAGTTAAGTTAGTACACTAGACGGAATTAATTATGTTATAATTAATAATGTTATATTTAAAATTCTGTGTTATATGCTATCAAATGGTGTCAATGATAAGCCTGGTCGTTCAAACCTTTTGATGAAACAAAAGGTATTTTATTAAATGTAACAGGAAAACAACAATTATATGACATGCACTTTATCACATTCAATGAATTTATTATTAATGAGGAGCTATTGTATGATGCGTATTTTCAATCTGCATTTGCCCACTCGAACTGTTCAAACATGAAAAAGAAAATAAATACAAACATAACCATACTATGTAGAATAATTTAAAGCAATTATGATATAAAAAAGGGAATATTTAATTGTTTATCTCCGACGGGATTCGAACTAATGTCATTTGGAATTAAAATCAAACGCGTTGATGTTTTGTATTTAATCTCTATAATTTGTCATCGCCATTATTAAAAGTAATAAAATTATGTAATTTTATATTGTACCTATACAAATCGTTAACAATACTTTATTTGTTCTATTTTCCAATACCTTTCATTAAAAAAGTTGTTCCATACTCCTCTAAATCATACTTTTGATATTTGCTGTGTATATAATATATTATTTCTTTTCGGAATATATTTCCGAAAGTTCTGTGGTGCTTTATCTGACTATGTCCCTGTGTCCAACTTCAAAATTGGCATGGCCCCTATTCATGTTTTCGTAATCTACAAATACATTTAAACGATTTAAAAAAAAACAACTACTTATTAGTCTCAATTGATTTAAGGTTTGTAGCCTTTTAGTAAACCATCCATTTTAAGCTTACTTATGAGCGAATTATAAAATGCTTAGTAATATCCGACCTCAGTTTTGTTGCTGTGAATTGACAATCGTGAACAACTTATAGAAACATATACGGTGGTAATAACATAAACACAATCATGCAATTGTATAAAATATAGAACTATTCGTTATTTTAAAATTGGGTATTGAGAAGAAAATTATATTCTAACTGTCATTCAATACACACATAAACATTACTATAAGATTTGGAACAATATCAAATAACTATTAAGATACATACACTCATTTTGTTGATAAGCTTATTACTACAATAGCCATAATGTTATGATCACATTGATCACTTCTCTCAAAAACATTATGTTTAAGTAGTGTTTTATATCTGGCATGAATTGCATTGCACATTTAAATTAAAACACTGCTCGGGCGTCCTTTCTCCTTGAATATAAGAATATCGGTGATTTTGCCCTTGTCCGTTAAATAACAGCAAATAGTAAAAGGTCACTGTATGTCCGAAAAATAAAGAAAAAATATTTAAATAAAATTGTCTTTTTAAGAAACGCCACCGAGAAGAACAGTTGCTCTGTGAGGTAAGTTTATTTATTCAGAAATTGGTAAGCGTAGATAAACAAATGAACAATCAGAGCAGCAAAGTATATTGTGTTATTTTCAATTGAATTCGTATTTTCTACCGATGCTATATCAAATTTAGGTCAAAGATACGTTTGAATTTTTAACCTCTGGATGAAGACAAATCATTATATTAATAATAACAAGAAACAACACAATTATATGACATAAGAATTTACCAAATTTAATGAATATCTGAATCATAAGGATTTATTATAATATGATGGGTATTTTCATTGCATTTACCCGCTCGAATTGTTCAAACATGACAAAGAAAATCATTACTAACAGACGCATACTCATTAAAATAATAACAAACAATTATGATAACAAGAAGACAATATAATATTTAATTGTTTATATTCGCAAGGATTGGAATGCATGTCATTTGGAATAAAAATCATACTCGTTGATATTTTGTATATCTTTATTAATTCTCAGCGGATTTTTGACGCCATTATTAAAAGTAATAATAGCATTTTATATTCAATTGTATCATAACAGATCGTTCACACTGATTTATGAGTTCTGTTTTCCTATATCTATCAATCAACACATTTGTTCAATTTTCCTCTTAATAACATGTTTTATATTGCTGTGTGTTTATAATATATTATTTCTGTTCGGATTCTATTAATTTAAAAGTGATTTTAGACGCATTTTTCATTGTTAAATTGAGCTGAAAATAATTAACAGGTCAAAAGACTTAGCAAAATGTGGCAACTGACCACTTATCTGCAACTCATCTCGCTACCAGTTGTTTATAAAAAATATATATTATATTCGATATTTAACGCGACTATTCAAGTCCTCTAAGCCTTATTTTATTAGGATCGGAGTTAGTGTTCGAGTGTCGTATGATAGATATCGTTGCAGGAAATTTAAATGATTCGTAAAACAAAATTGTGTCTGTATATCGTATGAACAAATCTGCACTAAAACTAAATTGAGATTCACATCGTACATCGAATCATTTCTTTTTTTAGTTGTCAAAACGAAAGTACTGTTGATATTCAAATGCATTACTTTTCTCTTTTCGGGATATTGTTTTAGTATGTTGATGCTGCATTAATAAATATAAGAATATGAATTGAAAACACAAAAAATAAACAACGGTTGCGATAGACACCTATAAACTTTTAGATGCGTCTAACATCACTTTAATGAAAGTTCTCTAATGCAATATCTGAATATGTTGCGGTATTCAACTTAACTTCAAACGTGACATGGTCCCTATTCATGTTTTCTTAATATAAAAATTCATTTAATAGATTTCAGAACATTACGAAGTCTTTATTTGTTATATCCGTTTAAAGCCCACATATGGGAGTATTGTCTTGAAGTATCCGACCTTCGTTTTATTGTTGTAAATTTGGTAATCGTGAATTACCTATAGTATATTTTGTTGACTGTTCTATAAAACTTTATGATTGTATAGTGTTTCGTGTCTGACATTTCATGACATGCACACTTAATACACTGCTCGAGCGTCATTTCTCCATGAATAATATAATGCTATTGCTTTTGGCTATACACGTTAATTAAACAGCACTTAATAAAAATTGACTGTACGTCCGAAAAATAAAGAAAAACCTATTTAATAAAAAATATCTATTTAAGGAACGCGAAGGACGAGAAAAGAAGTTTCGCAAGGTGAGTTGATATGTCCAGACGTTGGCAGAATATTACAAAAACTGATAAACAATCAGAGAAGCTGAATATATCGTATTTTTATCAACAGAATTAGAATGTTCTACTGATGCTTTATACTATCAAATGTGGTCAACGATAATAATAGTCCAACTGTCATTCAATACACGCATGAGCATGACGATATTATTTGGAAATATATCGATGTAGTGGTAAACAAACATTCACTCATTTTTGACAACAAGAATATAACTACAACAGCAATATAAGTCCGAAAACAAAGACGAAAAACTATTTAATTACAATTGTATTTTAAGATACACAAACGACGAGAACAGAAGCTCCGTAAGGTGAATATGTCGATACGTTGGTAGATTGTTATTAAAAAATCCAATTAAGATTCAGAGTAACTGAATGTTATGCGTAACTAGCAGTAGTTCAATGCCAATAATGTCTACTATCGAAAACGGCCATTGATATTAATTTTAACTTGCGAACGAAACAAAATGCCTTTAAAAATAAACGAAAAAACGACCAAAATGTCTTTTATTGCATTTATCACATTTAATGTATAAATGAATCAGGAGAATACATTATATGACGTGTATTTTTGGTCTACATTTACACGCTTGAACTGTTCAAATATGCCATCAAAATAACATACTAAAAGAACCGTACATGTTTTAATAATTAAAACATAATTATGATATTAAGAAAAGAAAGTTATATTTAATTATCTGTCTTAGGCGTAATATGAAATCATATCTTTTCGCATCAAAATCATGCGCGTTACAAGTGTGTATTTCTCTTTTATCTTTTTACAACTTATTTGAAACGTGTTTTATTATTTGTAACAACAGTTTTTAATTTTCACATTAAGCATTACAATCGTTACATTGCCTTTTTGTTCCCTTAAACATAAGCAATCCATTTAACAGCTACAATTAATTATGTCATAATTTCATCATCAATATTGATGACTTCGCTACTATTAATTATGTCATAATTTTATCATCAATATTGATGACTTCGCTACTATTAATTATGTCATAATTTTATCATCAATATTGATGACTTCGCTACTATTAGTATTCGATCGTTATTTCAATTTGAGCACATTATGTCAATCCTTTTTTTTTGGTTTGTTAATTAAAGAGCACATAGCAAACTTCCAGCGTTGATTTATGTCCAAAAACCAGACAAACTAAGTAAATACAATTGTTCTTTTAAGGAATATAAACGACGACAACAGAAGCTCCGCGGGGTAAGTTGATATTTGCAGATATCAAATTGAGTGTATAGTATAATGTTATGTTATGATTTGATCAACAAACAGAGTAGCCGAATGTATTGTAATATTATCAGTAGTATTCCACTGTTGTATTGTTGCAGTATGCTATCAATTGATGTCAAATATACGTTTGAATATTGAATCTTTAGAAGAAAACAAATTGCATTCTGTTAAAATAATAACAAGAAACGGCAACAAGAAAATGACACAAAATTTATCACATTAAATGAATATCTGAATCACGATAAGCTGATAAATGATGCGTATTTTCAGTTTACGTTTTCCCACTCGAACTATTAAGACATGCCACCGAAAGTTTATACTAGCAGAACCATTTTTATTTTTATTTTTAAACGATTGTCACGTCTACAAAACAAGGTGATATGTAACCATTTTCTTCGCCATGTCAGTTGGAATCACAATCATACGAGTTATAATTTTCTATATATATTTTAAATAATTTAACAAAGGATTTAAAGCGTCATTACTATAAATAATAAAAGTACTTTATCTTTACCTTTATCAATTTAAAAACTAAACAAATGATTTATTTGTTGTTTTATATGCTTTCTTTTTGGATCAACTATTTTTGGAACTTCTGTTGTGCTAATCTCTGAATATGTTCCGGTATCTAAATTCCAAAGTAGGATGATTCCTAGTCATGTTAGATTAATCTGCTAGTTTCAGACTTATAATACATACATATATATACAAGTCTTAATTTGGTTAAAGGTTGCAGAATTTTATTAAAGTATCTGTTCAATGTTCACAGTTGAGTGTATTGTAAAATGCAAAGAGTTATATGACTTCTGTTTTGATTTTCTAAGTTTTGTAATTCGTGAATTACTTAATACAATACTCAATACCCATGATTTCATGCTAAATAGTGATGACTTCTCTCTAATATATTATAGTTATACAGTGTTAATTCCTGACAGATTATGCATTGTACATTTCAATTAATACAATGCTCGAGAGTCCTTCCTCTGGGACTGTCAGTGCTTTTGATATGGTTCGTTAATTAGACAGCACTTAGGCAAATTGAATGTATTTCCGTAAAAAAGATAAGTATTAAATTAAAATTATATTTTTAGCAACACAAAGGACGAGAAAAGAACCTCCGTTGGGTGAGTTGATATATCATGTTGGTAGAATGTTATTAGACTAAACTGGCCAACACTCAGAGTATCTGAGTTTATTGTGTTATTATCAGTTGTATCCGACTTTTCAGCCAATGTCAATTGAGATCAAAGACACGTTTGGCTTGTCAACATTTAGACAAATCAAAATGCATTATATTATTACGCCATTATTATAAATAACAACAATATTTTTTCAAAAGTATAAATTAAAATCGTTACAAATGCTTTGTTTGTTCGTCTACAAATTATCAATCAATTAAACAAAATGTTCAATATTCGTCTAAGTGGACAGTTTTATTTTGCTGTTTGTACATACTACTTTATATTTGCTTTACGTATATTCTATTTTATTCTATTTTGATCTTTTTTCGGATGATTCTTTTTTGCCTATCTCTGAATATGCGATATCCAAATCCAAAAGTACCATTATCCCTTTCTATTCATGTTTTCCTAATCTGCGCATACACTAAAACAATATCTACTTTGGCACTTCGCAGAAATTTGAATGTATGTCTGATAAAACAAGAAAACACTAATTACATTGTCCTTTTAAGGAACTCAAACGACGAGAACAGAAGCTTCGTAAGGTGAGTTGATATGTCCATACGTTTGTAGAACGCTATTAAATTCACTGATATATATATACATTTTAAATAAAAAACAGTTTATCATTACAACTTCATGTTACATACACATTTTATACCGATGAGTTGAGTAATTCCAGCCAAACATGTTATTAAATTAAATAATATAAAATGTTATTTTACAATACACCAGTAAACAATAATCGAGTAATATGTATGTGTGCATGAACCATATCAACAGACAGTATTCAAACAGACACACACATTGGCTCTGCAATACCTTGGACAAAACTAGACGATATCGGCGTTTAAATAGCTTGGTCTCTATGACTAAACATGATTTAAAAAATAATTTATTTATGGTACAAATCAGGATAAATTTGTATATGTTATTTAACTTTCCTCGTTTATATTGTTTGTTCAAACTTGTAGAACTTTTTTTCATTCACCAGTGCCGTGGCAGGGGAAACGTCCTCATTATTGTATAATACAGACAATCTATCATGTTACGGAATTGATATAATGATCTTAAATACCGTGGGACATGTTTTAAAACATATGAATAGTCATAATCTGTATCTAAAATAACATATCATTCATTTACTTCACTAGTTGCTGGTCATTAATTATAACAACTATAGCATGGCCGAAATTAATGTTTTCCAATTTTGTTATAACAATAACATGAAGCTTTTATGCAAGGAAACATGTTTGATATAAAATATACACAGGATAAAAGAAATGTTTCGAGCCTTATTTCAAAGGTACTGTGTACAGTTTAACTGCATGTGAACACCTTATTTTTTACTTTCTTTGATTGAAATTGTAGCAATTTTGTAAAGGCATTTACAACAACAAGTAAGAATTACACATAGAAAACATAGGCTGTGAATTTTCCAACAATGGAAATTAATAATTTATCTTCTACACTGTCAAAAACTTTATCTGTGGTTCATATAGTTATGACGGAACACATTTCATTCAATCACATATTATGGTTCATGTTCAATCAAAATTTACTTCATGTTCGGGACACCATAATTTTTAAAGTGCTAGTTATCAAATATTATGATGATAAAGACAAAATGCTCGTTTTAAAATTAATCAATGTACAATATACCATACATTGTCGGAGTAATGAAACCTCCCCCTAGTGCGAAAAATAAAATTATATCCCTGTTACGTCACATTTACGCCAATTAATTTAAAGCCAACGGCTGGGACAAAAGATAGAAAGCAGTAACATAATTTTTATGTAGTTTTATTTGGAGCGTTTCTTTAAAAATTAAACGCAAAAGTTTAAATCTAAACATAAAGAAGGATTTTATTTCATTTATATTCACTCAAGTGAACACAGTTGATTTGACATGGATAAAGAAGAATGTCGCTACTAGAGGTGAATTTAAAATAAATAAGTATTTCTTTTTTCAATGCGAATTTTTTTATTTTCAAGATATACATACTAAAACATGCATTCATGTATATATATATAACATGAATATCTCTATATTTCGAGAAATTGGGCTGTTTGGACATTTAAGACTTGATGTTGACATAATTATTAAATACATCAATAAGCATGACAATCGCAATTTGATGTGTATGTTAACATTGCCATCATCAAACAATTTGACATAACAGCTTATAAAATTTAAGTATTATATTTGTAATGCCAAATATTTAGTGATTTAATTAAATAGAAAATAATACGAACAATGTTTCTTATTAAACAGAATATGTTAAACATTTTCAATACTCAATTGTTCATGCTAAATATACTTTCTTTAGTAACAAACTGTTATATAATCCTTTTGAACCCATTAGTGCAGAAAAGTAGTTCACATTGTTTGTTAAAATGTTAAAACTTAAATATATACTTGTATTCGTATATAGGATAAGCCGATTTGAAACTTAGGTCCAGAAAAACCATGTATTCCAAACGTAATGGTTAATATGATATCAACTTACAATACAATAAATACTATAATTATTGTATTCGTCACTATGCTGTAGCACGTATATTTCACAGCGACACATATTTCCTAATGTAAAAGGGTACCTGCTCTCTTTCTTTAGAGTTAAATGGGTTTATAGTTCACGTAGTATAAAGTGAATTGTATGTTACGCGTTCGCGCTATCAATCATATTTGTGTTATGAACGTTGTTTATTTTACCTTCCAACAATGACATGACCTATCAGCAAATTAGCCCAGGTCCGACATTAAGGTCCTACCACGATAGTTGGGCACTATCAGTACCATAGGAAAACGTTACGGCTATGAGTCGGAATTGAAAACAGTTGTGGTATTAATATCTAAAAACATACATTGTTAACATTGTGAATATTTTTAGGGAGGTATCCTTATCGAAGATCGCACAAAGAACGATAAATCGGAGATACTTCAAGAGGTTAGTCTTTAAGTGTATGTCAACGTTTCAAAATAGCTGGACAGAGTTCCACATGATTGTAATGTACAGTAGTTTGACTTTATAACCTGATGTAGCCCAGGTCCGACATTAAGGTCCAATCACGAAAGTTGAACACTAGCAGTACGATGGAAAAACGTCACGGCTATGTGTCTGTATTGAAAACAGTTTTGTAATTAATATCCAAAAAAATGCATACATAACATTGATAATGCATTTTGTGTTTAGGGAGGTGGCCTACTCGTGGATCGCACAAAGAAAGATAAAGCGGAGATACCTCAAGAGGTGAGTTGATTCGTCTTTAAGTGTATGTCAACGTGTCAAAACAGCTGGACAGAGTTCCACATGAATGTAATGTTCAGTAGTTTGACTTTATATCCCGATGCTTCGATTTGAGAAAATGTGTTGTTTGGACATTTTTGACTTAATGTTGACATAATTTAAATACATCAATGAGCATGAAATTTAAAATGTGATGTATATGTCTTTATTGCTATCATCACACAAGTTGATATGACAGCTTATAAAGATTGTATGTTAAATTTGTACATGCCAAATACTGTGTGGTATGTTTAAATAAAACAGAATCATACCAATGTTTCTTATTAAACAGAACATGTTAAACATGTTCAATATTCAATTGTTCATGCTATTAAAATAGTAAATGAACTTGTTTTAGTAAACAACTGTTACAAAACGGATTAAATGGATGCAAATAAATAGGTTCACATTGTATGTTAAAACTAAAATGTATTTTGTATTCGTAAATAAGACTAGCCAATTTAAAACTTAGGTCATGAATAATCATGCTCTGCAAATGTTATAATTAATATCATCTTACAGTAAAAGAAATAAAATAACTTTTGTATTCGTAAATAAGCTGTAGCATCGCTGTTTCAAAGCGACCAATTTTTCCTCATGCAAAACGGGACTTCGTGTTTTAGAGTTTAAAATGGGTATAGTATATGCACTATAATGTAAATTGTATATTAAGCGTCCTTGCTATCCAACATACTTGTGTTATGAACGTTGTTAATTTTACCCCCGCCCATCCCCCCCCCGCAAAAGCCCAGGTCCGACACTAAGGTCCAATCACGAACGTTGGACACTAGCAGTACGATGGGAAAACCGTCACGGCTATGTGTCTGTATTGAAAACAGTTTGGTAAATAATATCTAAAAAACCCAAAGATAACATTAATAATGAATTCTGTGTTTAGGGAGGTGGCCTACTCGTGGATCGCACAAAGAAAAATAAAGCGGAGGGACCTAAAGAGGTGAGTTGATACGTCTTTAAATGTATGCAAGCGTTTCAAAACAGCTGGACAGAGTTCCACATGAATGTATTGAAGTTAAACTTCATAACCCGATGCAAAGATATGAGAAAATATGCTGTTTGGACATATTTGACTTGGTGTTGACATAATGTAAATGCGTCAATGAGCATGAAATTTGAAATTTACAATTTGACATCACAGCTTATACAGATAAATATTATATTTTATAATTCAAAATATGGTGTGGTCTATTTAAATACAACAGAATCATAACTATACTTCTTATTAAACAGAATATGGTAAACATGTTCAATATTCAATTGTTCATCCCAAGGAACTTGCTTAAGTGAACAATTGTTATATATAATGCTATGGATTAAATTATTGCAAACAAAGATGTTCACATCGTATGCTTAAACTAAAATTTATTTTGTATTCGTTTATAGGATAGCCAATTTAAAACGAAGTCATAAAAAACCCTGTTCTGCAAATGTTATTGTTAATATCAACTTACAGTAAAATAAATTACATAATTATTGTATTTGTGAATATGCTGTAGCACATCTATTTTACAGCGAAAAATATTTCCTCATGCAAAACGGGACTTTCTTTTTTTGCTTATACAGTTTTATGTCTTTATAGTACACGAAGTATAAACTAAATTGTAAATAAAGCGTCCTCGCTATCAAACATACTTGTGTTATGAATGTTGTTTATTTTAATCCCCTAACACCCACAAAAGATATGACCTCTCAGCAAATTAGCCCGTGTCCGGTATTAAGGTCCTATCACGTAAGTGGGACGCTAGCAGTACCATAAGAAAACATTATGGTAATGTGTCTGTTTAAAACAGCTTTTTTGTTTTATATCTTAACAATACATAGATAACATTATTAATGATTATTTGTTTAGGGACATCTCGAAGATCGCACAAAGAACGATATAGCGGAGAGACCTAAAGAGGTGAGTTAATACGTCTTTAAATGTATGAAGCGTTTCAAAACAGCTGGACAGAGTTCCACATGAATGTAATGTACAGTAGTTTTACTTCCTTACCCGACAAAAAGATCTGAGAAATGTGCTGTTTTGACATTTTTTACTTGATGTCGACATAATTAAGATACATCAATGAGCATGAAATTTGAAATGTATGTATATGTTTAAATTACCATGATCACACAATTTAACATTACAGCTCATAAAGATTTTATATTATATTTTTAATGCAAAATAGTGTGTGGTCTTTTTAAATAGAACTGAATCATAACACTATTTTTTATTTAACAGAATACCACAGGTTTTGAAATCTTCCTTTATCTAGGAATATATGTTGATGCTAAAATATCATCAAAAATTCGTGTTGTGACACTCACATGCGTTAAATCTCTTCGTGCGATGAACGCGCATTTAAAGCGATTTCTAGAGAGTTCCTGTAAACGTTAACGACCTCTTAATGTATCTATAGATTTTGCATATGACGACACAAACTAACTTGATCAAACTTGCAAAAGAAAGCAACTATAAAACCAAAAGTGCGCCATTTGGTTTAATAATATAATTTGAACGGCTTTACATTATTTGTTACTTGAACATAACGAACTATTATGCATGTGAAAACATTCATTTAATGATAGCAAATGGTAATATCAGAAGAGTTTTAGAATTACTTCGATGTTTTATTGTCATTGTTATAAACTTAATAATAAACTTTTAAGAAATATTGTCTAAATGCTAAACGTTGCATTTCTTTTTATTTAAGGCTGAACAAGGGTTCTGGTCAAGATTTGAGGTAAGTTGACACGTAAAGAGGTTTGTAGCGATTAAACAACTAAGATTCACGCACTATCCGGAGTATAATTGCAAGTTATAACTACAAATAATATTATTTGAGGTGTTTAACGAATTGAGTGGGTATTTAATTGCTCGTATTGTAACTGTCAATTCATATATTTACATGCATAATAATATACGAAGTGCAAAGTTGTTTATTGATTACAGGAAATAAAAATGTTTAATATTTAGAAAGTCATTTTAAACCTATCTCTGTAAAATTACAACAAAATCTTCCAAGAATTCAGAATTTTATAAATTATCATTAGCTACCCAATACTTTTGATATCATATGGGATATAAATTCGGAGTCATATACAATTTATAAATGATTGAAATGTTATTTTACAGAAAGTAAAATGTTTGAACTTTTATAAAATAATTCATACGTGATACATCTGATGTTAGGAATCAGTATAGAGTCAATCTTAACCATACCAACCAACTGACGGACGCTGCAAATAATATATGTCTAATTGTGGGGAAAAAATCGTTTGGCGACAAGTTGCTACAAATAGTGTAAACAAATTTGCACATTGTTAATTCCGTTCGCGCACGACTCTTTTGAATATTTACAGTAAATATGTATATCGATAATAAAAAAACAATGTGCACCACTATCATGTTTTCAATGACCGCAACTTTAAAATGATGTGCAACACACGAGTAAGGAAACAAACTACACATACACTTTAGCTGAAAAAAGCATTAAATCGCTGGTTATGTATAGGCAAATAGCACTGCTACCTACAATATTGAGATTATGAGAAAAATGTAAGATACATATGGTTCAAATATATTTCAATTAAATGTTTTTAGAAAAACTGATCTGATAAATTGCATAAGATCAAAAAGTCTATTTACAATTTAAGATATTTTTTATAGAAAATCTCGATCATCACAGTAGCCATACACGCGTATATTCCTCTCACACGCTGCATCTGTTAAAATGAACCGATTATCACAGATTCTTTAAATTCTTCAGACATGCGTATGACTCAAATAGAAATACCTTAAAGTTGTAAGCAAGGATCAATATACCGGTCTTTAAGCAGACAGGAATGTTATAGCTTAGGACCGTAACCCGGTGGTAAAGGTGTCACAATTACTGATGATCATTATTCAGACACAATTTAACAATGGACGTTAAGTATTCGTAAAGAACAAAAAGTAGCTTTACAAAAATACGATTCATCGCTAAAAGAGCCAATGTATTAGGAACAAGACGGGTAATAAATATGTTATTGATACTCAAAATACAATGCGATTTTGACGCTTTTATGAATTAACACGTTGATGTTTTATACACAACTACGGGCATAATTTGCAATTTTAAACAATTTTAAGAAAATTATAAGTTTACATGTAGGTTTGATTCTAGGGAAGCGTCAACACTCTTAAGGATCAAATATACATTAATCAGTACGTGTTTAATTATAAAGTATCGGTAGAGGTCGTGTTGATAACACATGTTCTGATACATTTCACGTCAACATATGTGTGAATCATCCAGTTAAATGCATTCTACATATTTACTACTGTATAGTTTTTATATCAGAAGTCAATCAAAAAGTTTAAGGCAAGGCCATATTGTTTTAATCATCTTTCTAAACAAGTAATTTGTAGCGCTACTTAAATATAGGTAAATCTGAGTTTTAGCGTAGTAACGTATTTAACGTCACGTTATGGCTAAAACGGACGTTGTTTACTTATAGACTTAATCCCATAAGAATGGACAAACAATTCTTAAATTAGTTTGTCGTTTAAATATAACGTATATCTGTCAAAATATTTTAAATTAAAAGCTATGTTTACTGAAGATATATACATATATGAGAAACCGCTATTTCCAATTTAGTGTGCTATTGCACTTTCGCGGAATGTTCAATATTATTTGTAGGAGCAGCAATGTGTAAACTATCATCACAGGATTGTGAGAGCAATCTCAAATGGTCAAATGAAGTTGGTGTTCGTCCTTTCTTCATTCATAAATTACACTTAGTATGTAAAACAATTCGCATGTTGTGATACAATTGTGCTCTATTAAATACTTTAACTTGTACTTAAATGCTGATCAGTTAACAATGTAAACTGTTGTAGACCCCGAGAGCTTAACAGAAAACTGTTGTAACTCGCGTTTTGAAATGTACAGTAGATGGTTACAATTGTGTATTTACTTTGTTAATTCAATTTTTTACAGTTGATTCTAATTTCTCAATTATATTTACAGAACCTGTGGTCGGAACGATTAGTTGTATTCCTTGCGAATTTTCCAATTATGCATAAAAACACATATTCCGAAATACGTTTTGGATTCGTTCGATGTTTAAAAAAAATCTGTTAAATAAACAACCACGTCCGAATTGTTGTCCCATAAAATCCAGAGAGTTTAGCCTAAACTGAAGTGTTTCGTCACAATATTGACGTCAAACGAGATACGACATAAATTACGTAATCAATTGAATGAAAATAAAAGTACGGAAAGCTGGTTCGGGAATAAATATAAGTGAAAGAACAAAAAGGATTATATGTTATATAAACGATAACACACGGCAGAGCTGGGCCGGACGTCTAAAATCGGCACTAGCCCTCCGGCCGTTATTACGACATCGGGCCGATTATTGACGTCCGGCCCAGCTCTGCCGTGTGTTATTGTCTAAGCATAGTGTTGTATTGATTCCTGGCTATATCAAATAAAGGAAAACAAGACCGGCACATTATATATGAGAAAACAAACGAACGTATATTAATTAAAAAACCTTTTTACTGCATAATGTTCTCTAGTAAACGCTAAACTGTAATAAGGAACATTCGCAAATAGAGGTAGTATCCTCGCATTTTCACTTCACACTGATAATAACTGTATGAATGTGTGTTTACGCAAACACTATTTCCCTTTTTATTCTCAGTGTTTTGTGTTTGTACGTATGTTCGCATTGTTAAAGTTTATTGAGTGTTGATGATTCTTCAGAATGTTAAAGAGCACTTAATATTACTACGAAAAATATTTAAATAAATCCTCTCAGTGTCATTATTTTCGAAGAATTTATGTCACGTGACATAAAACGCCTAATATTCAATTATTCGAAGGCCCTTTATTACGGTCATGAATTAGGATTGCGCGACAATTGAGTGTTCATTGTTCGAAATATACAATACATAATAATATAAACTACAACGATATAAAAAAATAAACAACCATTATCATCTTAATTCCATCCACCGATCTTGCCGTAAGGGGGAAATGAGACACAGAGATCCTCCGCCAGTCAGGTCTGTTGTGGGCTGATGGGAGTAACTCATCCATGTGGAGGAACGTCCACTCTTTGACATTATCCATCCAGCTTTTCTTAAAATGGTTTCGACCGGCGACCTCCCTACAGCGAGCTGTGGAGCACAGTCTTGCACAGGGAGTCGTCTCTGGTGACGAGTCTAAACCAATCGTCGTTTGAAGGTCGCCAAAAGGGGGTCCTTGTGGGCCATAAAGTGCTGCTGTTATGTTCTTTTAATCCGTTTAGAAGATGCTAAGCAGTCTTCGGAAACGTTTGCGTGCAGATTGTGTAGCTACGGAGACGTATAGACCATGACGTTGGTTGGGAAGCTGATCGAGCGGCTTGTATACAACCTTCTCAGTCTTCATCCCAAGTACTTGAAGATTGTCACCTCTTCCAGCTTTTCGCAGTTCATGGTGACGTCTGCACTGATGTTGTTCTGATTGTTCACCATGGTCTTCGACTTCTCCGTTCGAACCTTCATCCCTTCACCGTCTCCGCGTTCAGAGAGTCAGTTGGTGAGTTCTTGGAGCTCACTGATGATGCTTTTCATGAAGTCAATGTCATCAGCGAATCTGAAGTAAGAGATTGGTCTGCCACCGATGGAGACAAAGGCGTTATTGTCCTGTCAGGTCCATGCATTATCTTAACCTGAAAAAGATATAAAAAAAGGACGGGTATAGCATACATCCCTGACGGACGCCCACTAATGTTCTGAAGAAGTCAACTACTGTCCATTGGGAAGTACTGTTTTGCTTACGTTTCCGTAGAGTTCAAAAATGAATTGCACCATTCCTTAGTCAATCTTGAACCCTTTCAGCATTTGTCATAGGGCATCATAACATAGGCGATCGAAAGTCTTTTAAGTTGTGGTAGAGCTCACGTTTATGTTGAACATGTTTCTCAATGATGAGTCTGCACCGGAATGTATGTTGCACTCTGCTCCGCGATGCTTAAAATACAGCTTCTTTTCCGCCAGCAGTTCCTCTGTCTTACTTTGCAGTCGTTTTAGGATGATGCGTAGCATGACTTTGCTGGATGACTGATTAGGATGATTGTGCGGTATTCTAGGGGATAACTAAAGACCGCTTTGACTTCTCTCTGATCTCCTCTCCTTTGTGCTTAATGAGCTCAGAAGGGACATTGTCCGGAGATTTCCACCTCTACCTCTGCTTTTAGTATAGACGGACTTCCGTCGCCAGCTTCTGGTCTGGGATATTTCAGGAAGAGACTGGATTCTGGTCGAAGCGTATAGTTATAGAGTTCGCTACAGTATTCAGTCCACCTGTTCAGGACAGCGGCATTCCCAGTCACGAGGTTTCCGTCAGCGTATGCTACAACAGTGCCACTGGGCTGACTAGTCTTCGTGAGGGTATAATATGCCATCTTACTGCTGCGTGTGGTCATCTCAATGTGTTACATTGCTCTGAAACTCTTTCCTCTTTGGCCTCTTTCATCTACTTCATCATCGCCCCATTAGCATTCTGTTACTTTGTCCTAGAGTCATGGCTGCTGTACTTCTCACGCCTCATCTCTCTTCTTTTGTCGCAGTGGATCATGCTCTCGATCGTCACCAAAGGCTTGATCTACACTTTAAGTGTATGTCATTGTTTCAAAAGAGCTGGACAGAGATTCAGCATTTATAATGTGTATAGTAGCTTTGCTTCATAACCCGATGCTTAGATCTGAGAAAATTTGCTGTTTGGACATATTTTACTGGATTTTGACAGAATTTAAATAAATCCATGAGCATGAAATTTGAAATGTGATGTACATGTATACAATGCCATCATACCTTATTTGACGATACACCTTATATAGTTTAACGATTATGTTGGTTTTAAAGCCACATAGTGTGTGGTCAGTTAAAAAAAACACAATCAGATCAATACTAATATTAAACAGAATATGTTTAGAATGTTCAATATGCAATTGAACATGTGTAATGAACTTTTTGAGTAAATAACTGTTACATGATGCTTTGTATTCCATAAAAGCAAACAAATAAGTTCAATAAGTTTAAATATATGTTAATACTAAAATATATTTTGTATTTGTATATATGATTAGCCAATTTAAAACTTTGGTCATTTAAAACACTGTTTTGCAAATGTAATTGTTAATATCAACATACAGTAAAACATATAATATAATTTTTGTATTCGTGAATATGCTGTTGAACGTCAGTTTTACAGCGACCAATATTTTCTAATGAATAAAGGGACTTGCCCTCGTGCTAAAAAATTAAATGTGGATTTAGTACTCGCAATATAAAGTGGATTGTCTATTAAGCGTCCTCGCTATCAAACATACAAGTATTAAGAATTTTGTTCATTCCCACTTCCCCCGTCAAATATAGATGACATGAATTATCAGTAAAGTAGCCCAGGTCCAACATTAAGATCCTATCACGTTAGAGAGACACTAGCAGTACAATAGGAAAACGTTGCGGCTATGTGTCTGTATTGAACACAGTTTTTAATTTATATCTAAAACAAAAAATAAATAGATACCATTCTTAATGATTTGTTTCTTAAGGGAGGTGGCCTACTCAAAGATCGCACAGAGAACGATATAGCGGTGGGACCTAAAGAGGTGAGTTGATACGTCTCAAAATGATTTCCATCGTTTCAAAACAGCTGAACAGACTTCCACATGAATGTAAAGTAAAGTACATGTAGTTTTACTTCATAACCCGACGCTAAGATCTGAGCAAATGTGCTGTTTGTACAAATTTGACTTGATGTTGACATAATGTAAATACATTAATGAGCATGCACTTCACAATGTGATGTGTATGTATACAGTTCCATCATCACACAATTTGACAGAAAAGCTTCTAAAGATAAAGTATTATATGTGTAATGCCAAATATTGCGTGGTCTATTTAAATAGAACACAATACGAACAATGTTTTTTTATAAAACAGAAAATGTTAAACATATTCAATATTTAATTTGTCATGCTAAATGAACTTTCTTTAGTAACAATCAGTTATATCTTGATTTAGATTCCATTAATTAAAAAAAAGTAGTTCACATTGTATGGTATAACTACAATATATTTTTTATTCGTATATAGGATAAGTCAATTTAAAACTTTGGTCCTAAAAAAAAACTTTTTTCCAAACGTAAAGATTATTATCAACTAACAATAAAAGCAAAAATATAAAAATATGTATAGTATCTATTTAACTGTATGTTGATATTAACAATAACATTTGAAAAACAGGGTTATAAT
>VMBQ01002870.1:0-18410 GCA_007657795.1 Dreissena rostriformis | reverse complement strand
ATTAGCCATTTTACAACTTAAGTCATTTAAACCCTGTTTTTCAAATGTTATTGTTAATATAAACTTACAGAACAAGAAATTCAGTATAATTTTTGTATTCGGGAAAATGCTGTATAACGTCTTTTTCACAGCGAATATTTTCTCATGCAATATTTTTTTTTCATAGGATGTTCTCTCCTCGCTTTAGAGTTAAAGTTGTTTATAGTACACGCATAATACATTTTGATTGTATATGAAGCGTCCCTACTATCAAAAATATTTGTGTTATGAACCTTGTGTATTTTATCCCCAAAACATGGCATGACCTCTAAGCCCACTAGCCCACTTCCGGTAATGAGGTCCTATCACGTAGTAAGTACTAACATAGGACAATGTTACGGCCGTGTGTCTGTATTGGAACAGCTCTTTTGATTAATATCTTAACACATGTTGATAACAATTAATTATTTGTTTAGGGATTTGGCTTACTCGTAGATCGCACAAAGAACGATATCGCGGGCGGGGTTAAAGAGGTGAGTTGATACGTCTTTTATTCTGTGCCAGCGTTTCAAAACAGATGGACATGCTACATGAGTTTTTTTTATAGTATTCAAACCTTCTAACCTACGCTCATATCGGAACGAATTTGCTGTTTGTTTAATGTTGATATAATTTAAATACACATATGACCATGAAATTTGTCATTTGATATGTACGTCTTACATTGACATCATCACAAAATTTAAAATTGCAGATTCCAATGTTAAACTATTATCTTTTTAAGGCCAAATAGTTTGTGGTCTGTTAAAAAAAAGGGCAACAGTTATAAAAAAATATCAGTATGCACAATTGTCCTTGAGGAATCAAATTACTACGGTCTTATTTTAATTGTGGCCGTTTTAGGTGTAGGGTGCCGCACTGTTTTTATACATTTTCCATTTATATTGTGAGATTACATATAATAAAAACACGCGTCGCAGTCTAATATTTTGATAAATGAGCTCCCACAAAAACTCAATACTAGTTTAAGAAACCAATTTCTGAATAACACTTCACTTTTAAATAATGATAAAAGGCTATAACTATACGTTTGATTTTTATAATATTTATTATTTAGACATATGTGTTGATGGTTGATGCTAAAATGTCGACAATAAATCGTGTTTTGACCCTAACATGAGTTAAAGCCCTCATGTTTTCGTAAAATAAACTCGCATTGCAAGCGATTAATCAAATGTGTCTGTGAACGACCTCAAAAGGTGTTTGCAAAAGACGAAACAAACTAACTTTTTCAACATCGCGACATAAAGCACGTGTAAAAGCCAATAGTGTCTCATTTGGTTAACTTGTGTATTTTTAAGGGCTTTAGAGCGATTATACATCCATTTGTAACTTTTAAAAGATCAATTAATCATGCATTCTAACACATTCGATTAAATAAAAGCAATGCTAATGTAAGAAGTGTTTTGGAAATAGTTTGATATTCGATTTTCATTCATTGAATTCGAAACAATATATTACAATATATTGTGTTAATGCTAAACGATGTATTGTTTTATTTAAGGCTGAACGGTTCTGGTCAAGATTTGCGGTAAGTTGACAAATGAAGAAGTGTGTACAATCCGATTAATAAATATCAGTTATAAATAATAGTAAACTAATTTTAGGTGATTTAATAATTGAGTCGGTATTTTACAACTCTATGTTGACTTTTGATACATATATAAACTTATATACCAATATACAAAATGCAAACGTAATGTGCTCGTTCCTATCATTAATAAAAATGTATCATAAAGACCATCGTATTTGTGTGAAATGTCTTAAATAAAATCAGTAGTTCAAGAGAAGATGTTTCTCAAAATATCACTCCCCAAAATCTGTTTTAGTCCCCTCACTTAATTATGCAACAGAGCGCACCTATTTGTAATAATTTCAAAGACGATCACCTTGCGATAATGCCTTCTACGTAGGATAAACGTGGTATATGAGATGTCCATTGGATGTGTCGCTTTTAAGTATTTTTCTACCATATATATATATATAAATATAAATATAGGTGAACACAAAAACTTTACTTGAACATACTAAACAACTGACGGACGCTACGACTAAGAAAGTTTTTAATGTGGAAAATGGATATGATAATGTTTAATCGCCTTTGTGTGACAGCTTTTATGTCTGTAACAATTAAAATGTCTTTCGAAAACTGATCTTATTAATTGCGTTTAATTAATAAATATCTTTTATATTACTCACAAAAACATGATAAGCTGAATTATCATAGTACTCATACATACTCATAATCATAATCATAAAAGGAGCACAATTCTGCGACATGCAAAATGTATGACATTAATATGATACAACCACGATAAAATAATTTCTAAGCCAAGTTTGTCTTTGATAAGGTGCGATTAAAAACTATGGCAGACGATCCAATTTGATAACATTAAAGTAACACAGTTCGCAGAAACATTTATAAGTTAATCTTAATCAATTTTGTTAAGAGTCATAGTCACATTAGAATAAAATATAGGTCATCGTGTCAAATCGTGAAAGAACATTACAACTTGAGGCCACAGTTTTGTTAGAATCTTGAAGAAATATTGCCAGCATGTATTTGTTCGAAACTTAAGAAATTAATCGTACTAGGGTTTGGGTTTGGGGGTAAACACTAGGTTACCAGATCAAATAATAGAAAAACCGTATAAATACATACACGTTACATATGCCTCATTTAAGACGTAACTTGCATCGTTGTATCAAAATTTCGCCAACGTATCAAACATGAGTTTGTCCCGAAACACACCGTTATAAATAGGTGTTTGACCTTTAAATAAAAGCCCATAATCCTGGTAGCCATTGCAATTTATTCGTTAAAACAATTTAAATGCAATAATCAATTATTTAAATGCTAGATCGTCACTGAGACTTGCTGAGATCCTGTGCTGATTATAAGCAAACGTATTTTACCAGCAATCGATACAACAATTACCTGTAACACTGTGTCTTTGTTTCTCCATCATCTTGAAATTATAATAAAACAAAAAGCGTTTTTTAACTATTTGTTGTTTCAGGGCACTGGAATACGCTCGCAGCTAGAGGACGCGGGAGTACGCTGGATGCAAGATACATCGGGAAAACGCATACGACAAGACACTGGTGGATCACGGTTGAATCGAGTTGAATTTTGCAGGAAGCAAATAGAAGAGCCGTTCATTGACAAGTGGCCAATAACTGGTCCATTTGCTGAGCAAATCATAACCGTATTTTAATGTTCAAAGCGAGTGNTATATATATATATATATTTATACCTCACGTCATGCAATAATGTCAATCTACTAAAACAAACATTAGATGCTTAAAACAAATGAAATATCATTAGACAGTTTCAGACAACGCTTTAGTACAATGCAAGCCCATATCATAATTAAATTGCTACATGTTTGTCGTCTTGTTTTTATTTCAGGTGTAACTCATACCAATAACAAACAACTGCAGGTGAGTTGATAGTCCAGCGTTTTGTCGCATTTATCATATCAAATTCGTAGCATAAAAGTATTTTATTATTGGATTTGTATTTGAAGTTTTTAATAAATTTGGTGGTTGATCGGAACTCAATAGAGATAAAGATAGTGTGTCATTTCTTTTTTTACCGTGTTTCTTCCTGTTTGTTTCGTGTTTTCATGTTGTGCAGTTTGATTATTCAATTATGAAACGTTTGCCATTTAAATGTTTTTTATCAAAATGAAACAAACATCAAACCTAATTGATAAAACTTCGAGAAACTTCCTATTCGGCTCTTTTGGTAGACAGCTTAAAGTGGGGATCAAACCGGGACCGTCTGATAGCTAGACGGACACCATATCCAATTTGCCAGCACAACCTGTTTTATAATCAATAAATATAAGAATTGATGATTCTATAATATTTACTTAAATACGTTTTTACTACTGTAATAAGTGTAATTACCGACTAATAAGTTTTTTTTGCTACTGTCCCCTGCATAAACACGGTAAAGTTTATACCTCACGTGGTTTAGTTGCTGTATAAATTATGCATTTCGTATTGCTTTTTCTTCAAAATATAGCTACCCATACAGTTAAATATAATGTTAAATTAAACACACTGCGTGAAGTTGGAATAAAACACCAATCGTTGAATAATCTTTTCAACAATATATACTATGCGGTTTAACCTATTGTATTCATTAATTTTGACAAAATATCAGTACCATAGACACTTGCATATGCTAGTTGAATGAACATCACAACTGGATGTTTAATGGGATTTTTTAATCCTTAGAAAATGAAATCGTGTGCATGCATGCATGAACACAGTTTACAAATAAATTTAGAATGGCCAAACATACAATCACTGTTAATGAAAACGTCATGGGAAAGTTCGTATTGTGCTAAAAGTATACACACATTTTTTGTATACATTCAGAACAGAAAATGCACAGTTTCATAAAATAACCAAAATGATGACAATTGCAAGTGTAATGTCTTAATCCAAAATCACATGATTCATATGATATTATTATAGTTACAGTTCAAGGACATGAAATTACTTCAAATAATAACTTCATGCAATACTGATTTTTTTTTTAAATCAATTGTTCATCAATTTAGGTCAATACCTGGTTAAAAAGGCGCGACGAAAAGGTGTTGTATTTGTTTAAGCACTTCTTTCCTGTATGCATAATGTAAATGTATTTGCTTTTCAAGAGGAACGTTGAGTATAGTCAAATGTGTTGGCATATAGCACTGGACACATTTAAATGACAAAGAAAAACGTTTTGATTAAAATAATAAAATTTGGTGAAAGAGGTGTTGAAACACGTTGAAATCTATCATGGTATTCATTTCGCCTTGCATGAATGCACTTTTTCAATACGAACGATACGTATAGAATATAATCATTTTTAATTTTATTTTTTATAAGTTGTGCCGTTGTTATGTTTTAGTTAGAGAAAGAACCGAACCCTAGACTTGAAGTATGTCTCAACGAACATCCCGAAGCCGCTTTAAAAAGGTAATTATATTGTCTTCTTTTGACTATATAATTATAGTAAAGTATATGTTTATGTCTACACTAAGTCCATAAAAGCAAGTGTTCCAAGAAAGCATAATGTGTTTAAATGGAAATGGTTTGAAATAACAAACCTTTTTCTGACATCGTACGTTTGGTTGTATGCGCAATGCTACTTTGAATATTTTCAAATATATTGTGTTATAATTTGGTAGATTTAATATATATGTAATAATACAACAGTTGGACTTCTCTATTAAATCTCTTTAATCTTGTCATTATCAGTTCAGAGATGCTGGTAGAAGAAAAGGTGAGTTTTTTTATGTAAATGTAACCTGCCTTAAACACCTTTTAGTTAGATTCTGATACCTTTTATCTTTAGGTAAATCGCGAACTTGGTAGTTCAGCATAAGTACGTGGTTTCTTGAAGATATCCTTACATATTTACCTAAGAGCATTATCACTTTGCCTAACTGCGTTTCAGTTAAAAGATCGGTCGTTTTAAACCATCCGATTTAAACCAGTTATCATGGAAAGACTTACTACTAAAAAACCTATACTACAAACATTTACCTGTCAGGATTTAGAATCGAATGTTATGTCATCAGTAAATAACCATAAATCCCCAATTTAATAAAAATTAATGTTTAATGACATACTTGAACGTTGTGATTGTCATTTGCTTAAATGACCCTTTGCTTTCGGCGCAATACGTAAGTTAATCTTTTATAATCTCGTTTATTGAGCACTTTAATAAAATTACAAACTACAAAACATGTAATGATTTCCATTCCAACATTTTATAAATACTGGGTGCTTTGTTTCCAATTTATCGATTTAACTCGTTCAGCAATTGGTGTTTGACATTGCAGTTGATGTTTGACAATGTTAAATGTCAATTTAAAGCTAGTTGCTATGCCGAACTTGAAATGATTTAAACTTTGCAGACACCTTTATTCTCTAGACCGATAATACTTTTTAATGTATGTTAGATTCCATCAATAGCTCAAAAATTCGTTTTCCTCATTTTAGACACGTTTTCTTAATAGGCGCTCAGATGGTTAGATAACACATGGTTATATGTGTTGTAAATCAAACGTATTCTCTCTGTATACGAGTGTTTCAGTATATTAAAGGATACTGGGAAACATATACTTTTAAGGGCCATTTGCTCTTTTCAGTCATTGCTTTAAAGAACTTTGATGATGAATGAAACCAACAACTATTTCAAACCGTTTGCTGAAACACGTGAACAAAACAATGCCAAATCAGAATAACTTTTGTAATAAGATTATTCGTGTAATTGATCTCAATAAATATTGAAGCATACAAATATATGTAAACAGATGCCTCTTAATTTTTCAAATGTTGCAACGCTATTTACGTATTAAAAGTATAGTAAACCTGCAATATTTGATTTTATTACAACTTTGTAACTTATGATCTTTTGGATATTTACCCAAGTACTTGAGCTTGTTTATTCAACATTTGTTCAGCAACTGATTAGCTATGATAATACCATAAACCTTTATTTTATGAAGGTTGCAAATCTTAAAAGCTTACTGCACAAAGACCATAACTATCGGATTTTTTATCTCAGTTTGACAAATGTATGAAAGACATTTAGTTGTCTTTATAACTGTATATAAAACGACCACGATGCAAAACGAAAAACTGAAACTGAAACTTTTAAAATGAAAAAAAACAGTGTTCCACAGGCCCTTTACACAATACATTTTTACAATAAAATTATACTTGCATTGTCACATAAATCACAATTAAATAAAACTGAGCTTAGCAATTATCCAAAATGAAATTCATTTTTAATTTGTAATGTTTCTCACATATAAAGAATCAAATACAATTATCATGTTGTGATGTGCATTTTATGTTTGAAAAAATAGTCAACGAAATATCTCATACGACATATTGCACTGAGTTTAATAAAGATTATAATGAAATCATATCTGAATACGATACGGAATACTCACACGTTAAAGTAATGACTTGAATATCCCTTCTAACAGTCCATACAACTTCAATAAAGAGTCTTTGTATTGCTTATTCTCTCTCGTGTTCTACTAAACAAATGTATATTATATACGAAACATTGATCAATAATATCAATAAGTTTTACGAATGTTAACGTATTTTCTTCAACTACGAATTCTGCAAATACTAATTACACAACATCGCACTTTAGAACTTAAGATTTGTTAACATGCTGCACCGAGCTTGAACAGATTGTAATTAATCATAAACTTAAAAAATAAGTTATTGAAAAAACTATTCCAACAGAAAAATGGTTTTACTTCGAAATCTGCAGCAAAACTACATTGTTTACCAATGGAATATTTAAAAGGTATAATATCTCGACGTTTTTTTTTATATTATGTTCTGCACTGAATTTGAATTATTTAATGCAATGGTAAGAATTTTAAAGACATTTTTGGGGTTCCTATGTGTAGTAACTTTGCATTAATTATAACTGTGATATTTTAATTCCTCTATCAAAGAGATTTTATGGTAAGTCTGTTTAAAGACAACAGCTTAATTTTATTCCAATCTTTAACAAAACAGTTTATTTATAGATGATTTGCTCAATTTAGATACTCCCATTTTTAACAATATATTTAAAAGATGTTTCCCATAGGAACAGACGATAATCGAATCTCATTATCCAAGTACTGTTTTGTATTAGGTTTTTACCTAACGATAAGTAATAAAAAAGCTTAAACAAATATTTATGACAAACGTAATGATTTTGATATTTCTTCTTTTTCCTTTGTTTGGGTGTTGCAAAGAGACATTCCTATCGCATCTATATCTCCTAATAAGTTCGCTATGAGAGGGCCTGTTGATGAGTGAATGATTAAAGCGAACGTCTCCATTCTCTAAGATATAAATTATTTAAACAACGCTATTTATATTATTAACTACGCAAACAAATGACGACGTTTTACACAAAAAAAAAATACAAAAGTTCGGTTTAAAATCATAATATTATTTTTAATTAAGGTTTAGGCGATAAAGAAATTGGACTGCTAACAAAGCTAATTGTATCAGTGACCATCAGCAATAGGTCCTTTATCCAACATAAAAGCTTCGATGTATCGGCATTTTTATTTCGACACCAATTTTTCACTATGTATACTAAATAAGATGCCTAAACTTAGTATAACAACGTTCACAATTAAATGGCTTTTGCTTGAAGCTTATATTTTAATGCTTAAATCATTCAAAAAGGCATTAAACAAAAAAATTGTGTTCAGTGTATTAGCAAGTATTCTGGCGTTGTGAAGCGGTTAAACTGTATACACTTTAAACAGTGCTCAAAATATCAAAATACACATACGTACGTTTAGTGAATTGTATATGCCTGCTTTGATATCATTTGTTTCACTATGTACCATTATACAATTATGCTATAAGTATTGGGTGTCAATTATACCAACATTGTGTTCTACTGCCCCGTGCTTTGCATATTATCAATTCATGGACATAATCTACATATATGGCATTCATTAACAACTACTTATGTGTATGAATATCGCAGCATTGTCACTTTGACCCTTTCTAATTATATTGTATTCACGGTCTATCTTTTCATTAGTATACAGAAGTGCATTTGCTTTGGCGGTGTGTGAAGATTTCAATTGGCATTTTAATGTTTTTCTTTAAGATATGCTTGTATATTGCTTTACTTCAATTAGTATAAAGCACACAATTTCAATTTATTAATTCTAAATTGATATGTATAGTTTAAAAACAACCTCAATGCAAATACACTTAATATTAAATTAAGTATGAATCACAATTTTGTAAAGTTGATGTATGTTTGATGTAGTTTTCTACATTGTTATGTGTACCTTCATTGTTGGCTAGTATTTGGTAGTACTCTTACTTGAAGTTGACACAGAATTATTTGAATATAATATTCAATTTTAACGGTGTATTACGATGATTTTGTCATAATTATAAATGAAAGTACTCTTTTATGCTAACGACATTGTGACACAACTGTTTGACTGTTTGGTTCAGTGTAAACATTTTACATCAGCATTCTTTCTACTCCTAGATACTTTTATGTATACTGGAAATGCATTATTGTGCAACACAATACTCTTTGAGTTCCAGTTCGACGCCGTTTTACTCTAATTATGCATGTGTTGAACGATTGTCTTAAATAACAAAGACTAGCGGTGGCAGTAGGAATTTCTCTCTTGATAATGTTTCTAGAGGTTCATTATTCCTATATATTATTATTCTTTCACCATATTATTTTTTTTCTCTAAAAAATGTGCATGTGGCAGGCATCCAGCTTGTAGTCTTTTTTCTGTAAAACTATACCCTTGCACATTCCAGGAGAAACTGAAAATGTTTCAGACCTTACTTGTTTTTATAAGCTGTATGTCATGAAAATCAATTGTAAATTCTTTCAACGTGGCATCTATTAGATATGAAAAGTGTTTCGTTGTCTTATAATTGGTATGTCTATATACGGATCATTATGTTGGCGAATCCGGTCCGATTGAAACATTGTTATTTAATCCGCCAAAAGAATGTTGTGATAAATAAAATATTGATAGTGTGCCATAGTATAACACTCGAATTAATTAATTATCCAAATTCAGCGTATTGGTTATCAAAATCAGTAATTGATTTATGTAAAGATATACTTGTGCGGTCGTATAAGTGTTTGTAATACACAGAAACGCATTAAGTCGAAAAGCATGTTCATATATTAACCATTCAGAAGTTTGTTTTGTTACAGGTTATTCTCCACCCTTAAAACAGTACGGTTTGCGTTGTTCATCTCCTGAACCAGGTATGGTTAACGAACTTATCAAAAACTGCATGTATGTGTATCTTTTTAATGTAATAAAATTCAGCTACGGTTATTGACTAGCTATTTAGTTATGAAACTCTCAGTATAGTGATCGTATATATACCTACGATCACCACAATTTTATCCTATCCGAAAATTGCAGACATCATGTACTATACTATTTTTGAAGAATTCTAACAACCCCTTTTGATCATGTTGTTTTTTTGTTTTTTTTTTAACGTCACGATTGCGCATTACTTATGTTAAGACTTCATATATGATGTACGATCTGTGAGGTATCGTTGACCAATATACATTAGAACGATCAGAGTTAAAATATGTTCCCGTGCGATTATATGACAATCAAAAGGGTCCTGTATTTTGTAAATATAATTTATTTGTTCAAAATTTGACCCTTATAGTTTTTATAAAAATGGTTTCAAGATCTTCCTCTGATATAATGATTTATTTACATTTCTAATGTAAAATGGCAATTTTCTCTGTGGTGTCTTCTTAACTAATATTATAATAATAATATATACTATTATGCGTAAGTTGTACAGACTTGGCTTAAGCATCAAGTACATAATAACCCTATATATACACTACAAATAACGTTATTTCATGGAAGTGGATCTTACAGTTGCTTACATGTGGATATCTCTTTAGACGAGCATACTATTGCTAAAATACATGTGGATATCTCTATAAACGAGCATACTATACAGTTTTTTTCTACACACATAGCATCATGTATTGATTCTGCATAGCTAAAAACCACATAATAACTATTATGGCAGTAAATTTATTGCTAAAATATGCCTACGTAAATGCTTACTAACCTCTCGTTGTTTGTTCGTTTTGATCTTAAGATACATATAACTGCCATCTAAAATTGTCATGTTGAAATTCCTTTATGTCCAATGTTCCAAATAGAAAATTCTCTAATGATTAATCTTACAACTTTACAGATACAATTATAAGTATGTATTAGAGTAAGCAAGCGATACATACTTAAAGCAAACACTGAACAAAAGTTAATGTTTAGTAAGACGCTTTAAAAAAAAAACTACACTCGAAAAAAAAGCAACTCGAACCAACACAATTATGAGTTTTATCTATTTATAGTATCAAACGTTACCATTCTTGGGGTGCAATAAATCATGATGTTCATTTTGTAGCATATGTCCTCCATTAAAAATACTGTTTTCAAAAATTATATAGGTTTTTGCAAAGAAGTTCGAATACAATTTTAAGTTTCCAGAGCTAATGACGTTCTCTTTATTTATGAACATTCCATATTCGGGTACATGATATATCATTTTTTTTAATAGAAGTTATGGTGAAGCATCAACCAAATCTACTATTGTAACACCGGTTTACTCGAGATGGTCACTATACGCTTTATTGTATGGGAGTATTTAAACAACATAATTACAACTTATTCTGATCAAATCATATTTATTTAGTTCCGAATGTTATCGAAACCCTATTTCTGTATGTATTAGCATCGTTGCCATAGCTGAATATTGTGCTTTTTAAGGATACACGAATTACCTCTTATGGTGGCAAACAAATACCATACTATTACATGATGAATTCGCGTTTGTCCGATACAATGGAACAAATTTAATGGCAACGAATATAAGTATATGATTTACATAAGCTTTAAAATATTATTACACACTTATGTTATTCCATTTGTCCAAAAGTATTCGTGTAGTATGATGATTAGTATCGCTCTTCAAAATGGACATGATACACATGGTCAAATGTGTGTCACACGAACGATTCATGCATTTATAGCGTTTGTCACGCCTGAACGGGAATCTGATAACAGTCTCTTTAAAGTTATGTATTTATTTAAGACAAAATCGATAACATATCATACATTAGGCAACCGGCGTAGATCAAGCGAACACACACATGGACATACTCTCAAATATTAAGTATATCAAACCAATCATTTTATAATTAAATGTTGATGCTGAAAGAGTTACAAAGTCGTGTTGTTGTTTTGTTCACATAATGTGGTATACATTTAACCAGTTTATTGAAAAAAAAATAATAATACTATGTTAACACGTACATTTACTTCATTTAAAGACGTCGTTAACTTTGTCGTTCACCGTTTATTTATTAAATTGATAAAGTTAATATGTCGATTTATTTACTGTTGTTACTAGTGTGTCTCACTTTAATTCTCAAACATTTGTTAGTGGATGATGCGAGTTTGTATGACATTTCATACATATTCTATATTGACACATTTACACAATAACATAAACAAATGCAGGACAATTTAATCCAAAAGAACATAAAATATTCGCAACTTTGACGGCTCGTGTGCTAACTGAGGTACGTTCTTTGACTGAAATTTCTTTCGGCAATTTACTATTACCGTTAAAGAAAGTGTTTTTTGTTTCCTTCTGCCTCGTTCCAAAAAACAGTACTTACGCCAGGATTAAAATCGTGTTCTTAATCGGGAACAGATTGTGATGATTATATCATATCAGGCTTTATCTGAGATTTAAGTCAAACGAGTCACTATTGTGTATTGTGTTATCTGTTTAACAGCTCGAAAAGTGTCTACGATTAGTGCTTTCCACAGTGCTTTATTGTTAAACGGAATCATCGTGACAGATCGAATTTGATCGTAATAAAGCATATCAAATCGTATTAAGTCAAATTACAGAATTGTGGTCGATCTTATGAAAGATCGTTAACGTTCTTTCTGATCGTTGTATATGAAATACATCACGTTTTATTACGAGATTTTGCGATTTAAAACATAAATTAAGTTGAAAGCATGTAAGGCTGCTGTATGTATGTCATTCAAATCAAGTCATTGCTCTTATAGTAAATAACATTGATTCAATCGTGAAAGATATCGCGCCAACAATCCGTTCGTGCTGATTGCATGTATTAATAATAACTAAATATACAATAAGTAATTTTGAAATGGTTTCTAATCATGTGCTGTTTTAAAGGATCATCAGACAACAGTGAACAAAGGAACACAAGAGATCATCTGCGAAAAATATGCAAAAGACACGGCAGAAAATCTCAAGAACTTCAAAGAGAATGCGACATTATTTGCAAACAAATACGTTCCCTTCATAACGTAAAAAACGTGTATCCAGCTTGGCAGGAATCTGACACTACAAAAATTATTTTTGTCGTTACACACACCGGTACAAATGTAGCAGATGACATTAAGTCCAGATTCAAAGATCGTAAAGATATCGACGTTATTACTAAAGCGATAGATTGTTTTCAGGACGATTTAAAATACGACCAGGGACATTTGCAAGCAGAAGACAAGGAAAGGTTGGAAAGATGTATTGATAAAAACGTCAAAACTTTGGTGGAAAAACATAAATATCTTACATTAATTGAGGGATGCACATCTAAAAAGACATTAATTGAGACTAGCACATCTGAAAAGGAGGATAAAAACAATAATTATGAGCCACGATTGTGTCTTTATGTTCCTGCTAAGGGTTACATACCCATTGATGAAGATCCGTTTGATAAATCGTATGACGGTATCCGGGTCGATGTCCGAGAAGGAGTATATGCACGTTTCCGCAAATATGCAAAGGATGTTCATACACATGTGAAAATGGGATGCCATATTCAACGCAAAGATAATAGTGGCACACTCGGAGTGTTTGTGCAACATCCATTGTACGGTCTATGTGGTGTTACTTGTGCCCATGTATTGCTTAGCGATAATGAAATGGAAACAAGCAATAACAAGGAATGGCATGACTACGATCCAGAAAACTTAGTACACCAACCTTCACCGCCACATGACATTGGTGTAATACGGAAGGTCATTGTCAAAGAAGGCGATCGTAACCCGATAGGTGTTGAAATTGCAGTAGTAAAAATAAAAAAAGAGGTCCCAATAGTGGTCAGTTTCCAGCACCAAGACAACCACAGCCACATGGAAATGGTACTCATCTTCTTTATGCTTTTTTCATATAACATTTAAATATAGAACCTGTGTATATAATAATTATCACACCAATATTCATTATCACACCAATATTTAACTAATTACATAAAACTGTACATAAAGTGATGTTCGCATCAACTAATGGACGACGATGATTATTTTTACTCAAAACAGCTTGATAACGACCATTAAAATTAACCACTTAGATGCGTTTTTATATATTACAGATTTTATATATTACAGTACTGCAATATGTAAATACTAAAATTGTAACATTTTCATATCTTATCTATGAATTCCTAATAATAATATCCCAACAACAGTGTATACGTTACCGCACGTGTAACATTCCAACATTAACTGCGTAAACGAATGCTAAACATATACACTTTTCCATGCTTGATAAATTTGTGTTCCAAAGAATTGTTTGTTTTGATTATTTCCTTACTAAACAATACAGTAATTTACATACTTAATTTTAGGACTTTGTGATAGGCATAGTTTAGTTCAGGTGTGAGAATGCAATCGAAAAAAAATGTGTCCAGATCTGTAGTAAATCTGTTTGTCACCTAAATTATAAATCATGTATAACATATCATTAACAACTGTGTTAATACAGTTTTTGTTGATTTCTTTTTAGAACTGGAATTTAATTCCGGAAGGATATGTGACCAGCCAAATCAAAATGATGAATGCTTTAAATTTGGCTGTGAATCAGATTACACAACAGGTACAGTCATACAGAGCATCGGAAATGCACAAATAGAACGCGACGCGCGTGGTAATGCAACCATTATGCGCAGACAAATAAAGATAAAATCATCTTGCGGCCAGCCGTTTGCTGAACCGGGGGACTCTGGTGGACCTGTTTTCGTCAAAAATTCCAACGGGGAAGTTGCATGCATCGGACTCATCGAAGCTGGTGATGAAAGCCTTGGTGAGGTTCTTGTAACCCCAATTAGCATCATCCTGAAGGAACTAGACAATTCTCAACTGATCCCATTCGATCCACATAATGTTATTATACTGCAAGAACTACAGATGCTCAAGCGTGATCAATCCGTCATAACAGAAAAACTAGATCGACTCCTGTCTGTTGTCTGTTCTGGAAGGCACAACTCTACGCTTAAAAGAAAGAAGAGAGAATAGATGTATACAATAATGCATGATTAAGTTCCACTGCTTATGCACGACGTCATTTAGAAAGGACTTCAATCTGTTAGTCATCACATGGGCATATTGTGTTGCTCAAAAATAAAAATAAAAGTGTCAAGTATATATACTAATCATACTTCTAACTCAAAACTTATTGATAGCTCATGTAAATATGTTACATAGATAGAGATTAATATTAACATGTGCATTGAACATAAAATAATGACCGGTAAACATGGTCCAAAATAAAAATCGCAACAGAACGGTATAGGGTGACGCTTGGATCAATAAATCACGCAAGAGTCGCAACGAAAAATCATCCTCGTTAATAACGGTCGCGGAGTTGTGGGTTTAGTCGTCTCAAAAGTAACCAGCAGTGTCCCATAATTTTCTAACACGATAATTCATGTCTCCAAACCCGTCAAATTTTAAACATTAACCATGTGGACGTTATGAATTTCCTAGACTTGTCCCCAGTGTTATCACCGAATGAGCATTTATTGTACAGCCCCGAAACGTGTTGGAACTGACCACAGCCATCGTACAGGATTGAGCTATCATTCCGCTGGATATAGTGTTACAAGTTTTCAGTAGTATATATCTTAATTTATTTTCTGTAAGGTGGTTTGCTGGGTGAATATCAGTGATATGAATTATGCTATTACAACTGCAATTAAACGACAATACCCTTCCACCGGATGCTCCGCAACAAATTATTGAGTTTGTTTTAATGTATCCAGTTAACCTCTAAACAATGTTTATACACTACATTTTTATTTCATTGTTAAGCATATGTTGCATACAAACATATATTACATTTACAAACGAATGCAATAACAACATATACATAGTACACCTTTATAACCTTGGTTTTTAACACTTATAATAATGACAACAATGTGTATTTTGCTACATTTAAACAATGTCATTTAAAAAAAGACATGTTAAAGTTGCACACATTGAATAGTATACACCTGGACTAGCATTATGAAAATTTAATACGATTCCTAGTTTGTAAAAATATATGAAATGTATGGTTACTTAAAGCTATTTCTTTGTAAATTTGAATTTTTACTTTCAGACTGTGTATAATACAATAAAAAGTATGCATTTGATTCCTTTATTTCATATTGAAGGTATAATAGTTCATTGTGTAATAATTACATGAGTCTATTCCTAAACTAACATTATAAAATATAGTTAAACGTGTAGAGGTGTTGTTCAAGAAAGGTCGTCAACAGGTTCAAGATACATAGGATGCATTTGCACTCCCAAAATAAATGTTTTATATGCATGTAATGTCACATAACTAAGATTTGGACAGTTTTCATTTGAAAGTAAATATAATGTAAGCGATGATTTTATGTATGTGTGTATACGTCAAATTCCTAAGTGAGGTGTCTAGTGTTGTATTTTTAAACTGTATACATATCTATTTCCAATTCAGTTCGTGTACTTGAAATATATGTTGCCATTTAATTTGAAATTCAAATGGTAAATGCTTTTTTATAATGGTTGATAGTTTGTTTGGTATTAGTTTTTTTGTGTGTCTTTTCTTTCTTCAGAAATGTGGTTCTAATGGCTTACGTGTTTTGTGTGTGTGTGTTTTTTTTTTACTTTTATATATAATATGTGATCATTTGTTTTAGATTGTGTAATCAGTAATGTATTTTTTTTTGCAAGTAACATGTTAAAAAATAAAAATATTTGTTTCGGTAATCAAACAGTTGAGGTTCATACTTGATATTTTACTCCAAACTAAGTCTACAAGTATATTAAAATTAATAATTTGTGTGGTTATGTTTCATAATTCCATAAAAAAAATACAATTTTTTTATTCTAACTTATTTTGAGACTTGTCTCCATGATGAGAGTATTTTAATGACCCAGTCCGGTCATTATATGCCGTATTGTTTACTGTTTATACTTACGTGGAATGCAGTTTCCAAAGTTATAATACTAATAATAATGCTACTACAAATGATGATGATGATGGTAATAATAATAATAATTGCACTTACCTTGTTATCCACGGAGGGCTGGCTATGTACATTGTTTATATCATTTTAACACTATAATGCATTTCTTCTCCATAACTTTTCCATTTTACCACGAATTGTAAAATGCACAAATTGAACACCAAGCATAAATTTTACTACATGTGTATTTCCATTTGGTTCTGTTGTATATAAACAAGCCATATTTATACATTACTATGAAAACGTTATGCATAAATCTGACCTGTTATGGCCGCTATGACACCGAATTTGCCAGCATCATAGTGGGTTATGATAGCTCAGTCTGACAGATTCTGATTTGATTATTTCCGAGCTGTCAGAATCATTTTGGCTGATTGTTATTAAGCTGACAGGCTGCCATATGGTCATTAGTAATTTAATGTCACTGGGCACTTTCGAGAAAGTAGATAAGGGCGGTCGAATTCGAAATTAGAAGCACAACTTCAATCTCAGTTGCTAAAATTGTCAGTGCATATCAAGTGAGTAACACCATACCAGCTGGGTAACTAGAAATAATAAGTAACATATTGTTTCCACGAAAGTGTCCACCAAATGTTTCTTCATTTACAAATACGTACAGTACTTTCCAAGAAAATAATAACATACTGATTATACCTCCTCAGTGAAAAAATATATCATTTAAACTGCGACACGTTTTGTTCTACATCTATAATATATCTAATAAATAAATGAGATCACATATACAAGGTTATACTTAAACGTGGATATGGACGGCAAAGCAAACACACTGAAGGCCGAGTTCTACATTCTCACGGACGCCACAATTTGGTGTCAGAAGTGGGATCGTCTAGTGCCGAAGGACGATTTAACAACCAGCCTGGGGTATTAGTCAATTTCATTCCAAAGTGATGACGTCATATCAATCGATGTTTTAAAACTATTGTACCAGTGATTCGCGATACAACAAAAAGAAGATAATTTGTATTTTTTTGTGGACACATGGAAGTGATGAACTTATAAAAAAATTCGACTATGCAAACAAAATACATGAAAACATCAAAGTAGAGTTAAGATGGAATACAACACAAATAGACTTCTTAAACACAAAAATTCTACTGGAAAATGATAAAATAACAACTGATCTATACTCAAAACCAACCGATAAACATCAATATGTCCAATATGCCTCAGACCACCAAACAAATGTGAAAAAGGCAATTCCCTATGGACTAGGGATACGTTTAAGAAGAATATGTTCTGATGAAAAAAATACCAAAGTCGCAAAAAAGAACTAAAACAATATCTACATAAGAGAATATATCCAAATAAATTTGTAGACCATGAATTATCTCGAGTTGATAGTTTAAATAGAAAAAAACTTACTTTAAAAGAAAGAAAATAATAAAACAGCAAACAAGAGAGTACCACTAGCTATAACGTATTCCAACGACCTTCCAAATATACACTC